>JAPFBL010000456.1:135000-449349 GCA_026182355.1 Hermatobates lingyangjiaoensis | reverse complement strand
ACTACTTTAAAATGAAACATTAAATTAAATAGCATGTCCATTAACTTAATAATATATTTAATTTTAGCAAAGTTGAGTGGCACGGTCACACATTTTTTGTAGTAAATACAAAACATATTATTAGCGATAGACTTGAAAAGTCAATTACTAATTCCAACTAATGTATGTATTATTTTCATTTTTTGTCTTTTATTATAAAACTAGCTGACCTACCCGGGAAACAATTTAATTCCAACTCTAATAATAAATTACATACGTTTATTTTATTTAATAAACAATTTAAATTTTCTATAGTTCCGTTACAATTAACTTTTTTGAGATAAACGAAATTAATACACAATTAAAATTATAGATTACGCAAAAAAGATATAATCTAACACTGATTATAAATTGCACACAATGTCTAATACAATTGGTAGTTGATAGATTAGATTAAACAAATAATAAAAAGAATATTTCTTGCCAAACAATACATCATGAAATGTTGAAAGAAATCTAAGCTCATTAAATGTGATATGTCTTATCTGTTAAATCTAATGATACGAATGTTAAACCCCCAAATCGTTTCAATTAGCAACCAGTTAGTTGAAGAGGCTAAGCCATATCACATTACATTTCATTCAATAATTTCAATTTGAAGACTTCACACAGTTTTAAATGTTTAATTATAATTATATCAGTAAAAAAAATTGTCTCTTAAAAGTTTGAATAATAATATTTTGATGAAATATTATTTGTTTATTAAGAAGCATTGTAACGAAAAGTGTCAATTGAATTCCAAATGTTAAATTATAAATATATTTTTCATTATGTAATGTTAATATTATTATATTAATAACTTTTTTATACCCACAAATACATACAGTGATTAAGTTTTATACATGTAAATTTTGTTTGAATATTTTTTCATCCATTTTTTATGCTGTATATATTTTATAAGTTTTACTGATTTAGAATTCATAACGTCTTTAGTTAGTTCATCGATTTATATTTATTATTTTTGTATGGAGTAGAGCCGGATAACTAATTACTAATAATTAAATATTTTAAAAAACGATTAATCAATCAGGAATAAAAAGAAGCCTTACATCCATTAACAAACAAAATACTTAACTATTCTTTTAAGATTAAAATTAATGGTTCAAATAATCATTTTATTCGTAATACTATCATGCTTACTTAAAGTTATAAGTTATTATTTAACACATAACTTTCTTTAATGCTTAAAGCAATTCAAAAAAATTTATTTATTTTATTTAAAATTTAAACCTTTGTAAACTATTGATAATAGCTAAAGCTTTGTTAAAGTTAATAAGAAACCCCTATAAAATTACAAAATTGTCTTTAATATCAATCTGAAAACAATAATAAAATTTCTGGTACCTGGTTATTTCCAATTGAACAAAGCATGGGAAAATTATCATAAAGAATAACCTACCTGGGCTGCCATTACCAATTAAAGTCAAAATGTAAACAAACAGGTTATCCAGCAAACCTTATCTATTATAATATTTTTGGGATATTACCTGAACCACAACTCTGATTTTTAAAAAAACTTTACATATTCCTTCCCGGGGATATACCTAATAATTTCCTAAATTTTCACGGCGATTGGATGTATGGTTTTTGAATCTATCGAGTACAAACAAACAGACATACACTCATTATATATATATATAGATTATCCATTTAAGAACGATGATGTAATTATTATCAATAATACAGAATTATTTTTTGTTGAATACAACGCACCAAATTTATAGGTCTGATTCTTTTGTATTTGATATTTATTCATGATTATTTCCTGTCCATTGTAAACAATAAGGGCCAAATCACTTTCACATTTTTTTATCATGGTGTCATTCGATTGCTACAGGCGTTGGTTTTTTAAATCAAAGTTTAGAAAAAAAAGAGCTTGCTTATATAACAGTTTAAAAGTTATTTTATTAATATAAATAATGGATTTATTTAAATAACATTAATCATTTATGTATTAATATTAAAGTGATATACACGTGTGAAATTATTTTTCTCTTTATATAAGTGTTTGAAAAGAAAGGAGGAAAAATCTGCACATAAAAAAGAAAGTTAGTACACAATTTTAAATGATCTTCTATTTTTATACGAGATTGTGTTAAAAATATAATTATTAAATGATGTAAAAGAAATGTAGATTGAGAAATGATGTACTACATTATAGTAACGCAAAAAACATCAAAGTCCTCTTTACTGATTAGCATTAAAATTATTATGAATTAAATAACGCAGTAAAACTTTCAAAATTATTTAAAAACCAAATCATTTAAATTAATATACAACAAAGTGTTATTTAAAAAAGTATTTTCCACAAAAAAATAATGTAATATCCTCCATTTCATTATTTAGAATATTATATAATTAATTGCTTTTTATTATTAATAACAATAGATGCAATTCAAATATATTTTTTAATATTAGAAAAAAAAATAAATTAATAATAATAATAATTATACTTCTAAAAAAATATCACTAACATTATTAAAATATGTTATAATAAGACTAATGATTCAGTTTTTAATGAAATGTTAACTTTTATATTTATAAAACTTATATTACATAAAAAGTTGAAAAATAATATTAACAACTTTAAAAAAAAATCAGTAACAGAATATGAATTAAACTAATTTTTTTTAATTAATATTTCAATGCCAATAATAAGAAACCGTTATTTTACAACCATTTTTTGTTTTAAACTAATTTTAATAATCTATTTAAACATATTTTCTTTAAATTCTTCCTAAATTAAACTGATAATATCTTGCAAATAGTTATAAAATAATTATTAAACTCATTACTGCTCATAATTAATTAATTATACATAAAATAATTAATTTTAAAAAGTATTTAATAAGTCAGAATTGTTTTATGCAGTAATTCCTTTGGGTTTTTTATATACGTTATATTTGGTTGTTTCATTTGATTTAATTGTCAATTAATAGTTTCTTAATTAATTAATATTATTAATTTTAAATAGTTAACTCATAAAATGACTGCTATATTGTGATGTTTTTTTCTGATATTAAAAGTTTACTTTTTGGTTTTAAAGTTTTTACCTGTAATTGTTATACGATGAAACTTAAGGAAAAGATATATCATATTCAGTAATAATATAATATAAAATAATTAGTATATTGTTAAAAAAAAATTAAAAAAATGAACATTATATTTTATGAAGATCAGTTATTGTATTAACCAGTGAAATAAACTCATAAGCAGCATGACTAAGCCGCTTACTAAGCAGGTTAATTTCCTTTTCAACCCCATTCCGTAAACTCATCAGTTCTTTCTGTATCTTCATCGAATTTTTCCTGTAATTCTCCAACTTGTTTCTTATAATTTTCAAACTGGGTCTTCCAAAAACTAGTCTTTTTTAATTTTTCTTCCAGTTCTATATTTTGTTGAATATAATTCAGATTTTTAGCCTCTAATTCTCTTCCTAAGTCCCCAGTTTCTTCCAATTTCTTTTTATAAGATTGTAAAGTTGTTTCATATTTTTCAACTTTATCCGCAGTTTCAGGAAGTACATCGACTTCATCTTTTAAATGTCTCGCTTCGGGAGCAGTCTTAGACAAATCTTCAACTTTATTTTTCAAATCAATAATCTCTTTCTCCTGTAATTCGTCTCTCATTTTGAAATCATCTCTCGAAGTTTCCATTTTGAATAATTCCTCTTTTACCATATCCAGCTGTATCTTCATGTGCCCTGCACTAGACTCTGTAATCGATTGCATTTCATCCAACAGTTTCCGTTTTTTTTCAATTAAACTTATATTTTCATAAGTTAACTGCAAAACCTAAACAAAGAAAAAAAAAATGAAAACTACTGTAATTTAATATAAAATCCTTCAAGAATCAAACGTTCTAAAGGTTCCTTCAGTTATCTTACTTGACAAGAATATATTTTTCCACAAAGTAATCGTATCATTAAAACCATTCAATATGTAAGAAAAACCTTAAAGCCGAATTAAATTAGAACCCTGCAACTATCCTTAAGAAAATCGTAATTTTTATATAAAAACTTATTAACATTGATCTGGACGGTGATTTTTATTTTAAGTTTTCACTATGAAGTCTTGTTGCATATAGATTTTTTTTTATTTACTTCTGATCAGAACAATGACTGATTATAATAATCGTAAAATTATTTTATAATTATTATAAACTCTTTCCAGGCCCAGCTCTTTACATGTTTATTTTGTTAAATTTTACTGTGATTCACCAATTTATGTATTCGTTATCAGAAATATGTGTATACATATTAGGTATGTGTCAGAGTGTCATTGAAAACTAGCCAGCGCTATAGACCAAGATATACTTCACTGATTTACACACAGTTATCCCTTATTACATTTTTTTTTAAGGGTTATTTATTTTAATGGTGTAGTTTAAACCACACTGAATCGAAAATAGTAATCGTATAATCATTCCTCATAAAAATAACATTTTATAAACCAATACCAATGAAATAAATATCATTCTTATTACAGCATTATAAGAAATCTTTTCCTAACTGTTATTTAAATACAAAAACTAACAGTAAAGCACAATAAAACTTTAAATGTAGGAAAGTTTTAAATTATATTGTCATTTGCAATCAAGATAATAACCTAAATCGGGAATAGTTTTCATTACTAACTAAGATATAGAATGATAAGGTGATGAATAGACTGATTTTGAAATAATCTATGATTTTAAAATCAGTACTACTAGAAATAATATATCTCTCTACCTACATCCAAAATTACTACCAAATCACAGATTCAGTAACAATAACTGATTAGCTGGATTAACCAATACTTCATTCTATGGTAGTTAAAGTAATTAATCACTCTAATAAGTAATCTTAAGCAAAATATATCATTAAATTCACGATGAAAATATTTCATTCTACGACTATCACTTAGATTTTTCACACGGACACGAGTTAATCTAAGTAGTAAGGAGTAAAAGCTTAATTAATTTATTACCTGAAGTTTCAACTCTGTGCACATTTGACTGAGCATTTTCTTGGCAACATTTGAATAATTCGATTGTAATACTAAATCTTCAACTTGAGGTTCCAAATGTAAACTTGCAAACAAACTAAAAGCTCTCTCACTATCCAATTCTTGAATGGATTCCATAAGAACTCTTTGTTCAGACTCATCCATTGAAATGATCTGTTCTATGTACCTCTGTTTGTTGGAACAATTGACAGCACAACCCAAAACTAATTGCAACAACCGACCAGTTTCAATTGGATCACTTTTGTCACCAATCTTTACTACATCTGGTTTCTTAAAGTCCACTAAAGTTTGATTGAAGCATTCCTGATAGTAATCTAAAATATGTTCCGAAATCTTTTTCAGATTACTTAATTTCAATCTCCAATTTGATCCAGGGTCAGGCTTAATTTTAGAGAACCACTCTTCTGAAAACCAATCAGAATCAATTTGATTTAGAACTTTAGCAACAACAACTCCATCTGACACATCCTGAATAGTTTTCAATGGGTAATCCAACTGGACAGTTTAGAGCCATTTAAAAAGAATGTCACGCAATTCCGCTTTCGCCATTAAAAGACATATAGTGATGCAATATCCAGGATAAAACGTTAAGCTGAGACAGAGAAAAGAGGGAGAATATAAAAATGCTGAATCCAATCCCACTAAAACCACCTACTGGAACCAGTAACCTACTAGATAAAGTTAGATAAGTTAGAATCGATACCTCAAATTAGACAGTATCGACTCAACATTGCAGATCAACCTGGTGAAATTTTGAATTTGAACCCTATTACTGTCACCTTACATGAAATAGTCTTAAAAAGCATTCAGGATCAGAAATTAAGAATTTTTTATCTTTTCTTAAACTTATTAAATCCATAAGACATATCCATAAGGGATATGCAATCCATATATTCTGCTAACATTTTTAATGTGAGATAATTCATTTTACTTGAATGGACTTTTAAAAGGAGACATTTATTAATTTTAATTACTAAATCAAGTTACGGCCTAATTTTTTTTTACAGGTATAACTTAGACCATCAATGATAGTCTCACAAATTTTTTAGTGATATTGTTGTAAAGGTAAATCGTCATATCCTATAAAGAAAGGTCTATACAGATCCTATACAGAAGTTTTCGCTCGACAATGGACTAGCTCCGGACTGCTTGATGAATGAGGAAAAGAATGACACTATACCTTCTAATAATTTGACTAACAACATCCTGATACTGACAATATTTTGTTTTAGCCAAACTAATCTGGCTATTAATGACGAATTTTACTGTTTATTTTTTTTTTATTTTTATTTAATATTACATTTTATTTTTATAATGACGGTTAAAATATTTTTTATAACAATCAAGGAGTTTGAACTTGGTCGAGGCGTAAATAAAATGTAGGAGGTCAAACGGTATTTTTCAAAATTCAAAAGTTAAAAGTCAAAATGATGAGCTTCATGAATTATGATGAAATTAACAAAAACTGCAGTCACTAACAAAGTAGAAGAATATATAATTTTTCTGTACACAATTGTTTCTGGTCAGCTTAAAAAAAAATTCATCAGCAAAAAAGCATGAAGCAGATATAACTATGGTTGATCATTATTTTCCAGATACCTCGTTTTAAACTTAACATAGATCTTGATATTCAAACATACTTCCAAACCATGTTTTTTTTTTCAAGAGACTTTACAGAAGTTTCCTTAATCTTTTTTTACTTTACTATAATTAAAGTATAGTGATCGTAAAAAAATTCGATCTCGAGATTTTGACGGAATTACATGTTTTGAGGTCCCAGAAGTCGTTTTATGAAGTTTTTTCGATGATGTCTGTGTGTGTGTGGGTGGGTGGATGGGTGCGTGGGTGGGTGGGTGGGTGGGTGGGTGAATGTGTTAGCATTGCTTGTTACCACGCTACGGTCCAGAATCTTTGATGGATCAAGTTGATATTTTACACAAAAATGGGCCCCATAAAGACGAAGATCCCTATTGTTTGGGAAGAATTATGCATGATGGGAAAGTTACTTTTTTTGCCAAAAACCGTTTTTTTAAAAACATTTATTTCTCCTAAACTGATAACCCTAGAGTTTTGAAATTTTGATATTATCTTTGAGGTTACAAATGCAACAAACGAAAAATATATTCAGAATTTTAAAACAATGGGAAATATTTTTTTTTCAATAAAATGTAAAAATTTTGACTTATAATTCAATCTCAAACCTTGTGAGAGCGATACAAGGCATACCGTTTGACGCATCAAAATGAAACTATGCCTAAAAATAAAACATTATGTGGAAAATGAGTTGAGATATTTTTTTTCAAAATTACATTTGCTAATGTTACAGTACGATTTCTGTTTTCAGAAAATGTTTTTTTGATGCTAAACGGCTCATTAAAAAATAATGAAAATTGACGAAAAATGGACCCAAAAATTTGCAATTCATAAAAAAATGCATGTTGTTTCAATTACGGGAAAGATCAATAACCATATAAAAACTCTTTGTTTATCCTAGACTAAGGGATCACCTGCTATACTTGTCGATTTTTTGATATTTTTTTACATTGTTTACATTGACTTAGAAATTTTTTGAGCAAATCCACTGGTATAAAATTGATATTTATAAAGGAACAATTTAAAATGTTTATTAACTTATATGAGATGTAAGAGGAATAACATTGTGCAGGAAAATGATAACACTCACTCAGAAAAAATTCGTATATATGTTATTTAACAAAGGGGAAGGAAAATGATCTTATTAAATACTAAGAAGCCATAAAATTCCCAGTATAATAATTCTGTTAAAAACTAAAAATGTAAAAGATAATTCAAAATTGAAATCTTTCGTTTAGAGTTTAATAAATGTAATTATCATACATCTTTAATTAACAAATCACCTTAAAACAACATTTTCTTCACTGTTTAAGATGTTTTTCAGAGAAAAAAAGGGTATTTTCCTGTTTTAAATTTGAAAATTTTACTTTAATATTCAATGTAGAAGGATATCAAGTAAACGATGTAAGAAATCTACTGGCTATTTAGAACAATAGCCATGTTCTCTTGTAGGATAATATTTCGTTTCAAGAAATGTTCACTTTGGTTTTTCAAAAATGTTATTACTGCTGTAGTTATACTAATGAAATTATTTGCAAATAATAAATTATTTGTGATGTACAAAAATAAGCTTATAAATTGATATATCTTTCAATCACTATCTGTACTACCTCACGAATGAAATGCTAATAATTTTATCCCATTTAGATGTTTACGTTATGCTTAAATGAGACGTTATGTTTTATATACTCAAGAAATTTGACATTAAGTTAGTTATAGTAAAGTAGAGTGTAGGCCGCTCCAGATTTTTTTATTTAGATTTGTTAAAATTTTTACTTTTTTCCGTTGATATAAGGCATATTTTGAAAATGAGAAATAGAGTGAAAAAAGCTTTACTCTTGGGTGATGGAGCTAATTCGAGGACGAGGGTGCTTTATGTATTAGGGGATAGAGGGGGTGTGTCTTGACACGCTAGTAATTGGTTAAGGGTGGCTGTCGGAGTGCAGACAGCCGAGTGATGTGTGGTTTGGGAGAGTCATATTCGGCGGTGAAGGGTGGGGGGTGGGTTATCATGAGGCGTAAAGGAAACAACCCCTCACCCGTCCACCCCATCTGCCCAATCCTATCATTCTTATTTAACACAAACCTATCTCCCTTTGTTTATATACCAACATTTTACGACTATTTCCTATCTGTATGTTTGATATATTTTTACTCATACAATAAAAACGTTATGTATAATTTTTACACATTTCATTTAGTAAGATTTTTATTATAATTTATATATATATATATATATATATATATATAAACACTGCGTGTCATTGTATCGCGCCAGTTTACATCGGCCAGTGGACGCATTTACGTCTCCGTTCCTTCATTCTTTCTCCTTTTATTTTATTTTCTTTCTTTCTACTCTCCTGAAGACGGTAAGACGCCGAAATAATCGAGATTCGTGAGTGTTCGTCCTTTTTCTTGTGTTCTCTAGCTGTAACTTTAATTATATATATATATATATATTGTTAAATAACGCCCCATATTTGGCTTGTATCTGCTTCTTACACAATTTCTCCAGTTTCCGGAATTCCTTCCTCGTCTCTTCATTAAAACTATAAAGTCTATCACCAATATTACTAGTCGACATGTTTCGAATGTACCACATTCATCATCAGGACAATAATGAGAGTAATAGTAGGGCAGCTAGTTATATATATAGAGATGGATTATTAATCCTGTAAACTTTCCATTAATAATCTATCTCTATATATATAACTAGCTTTCCTACTATTACTCTCATTATTGTCCTGATGATGAATGTGGTACATTCGAAACATGTCGACTAGTAATATTGGTGATAGACTTTATAGTTTTAATGAAGAGACGAGGAAGGAATTCCGGAAACTGGAGAAATTGTGTAAGAAGCAGATACAAGCCAAATATGGGGCGTTATTTAACAATATATGTTTAAATGAAGGACTGCTTCCAACTTTTACAAATATATATGTATATATATATATATAGTTCAATATAAACAAAGAAACATAGAGAAATCAGAAGAACACACTTACAGTCTCTAATTTTCGGTTTGAACCGTCTTCAGGAGAGATAAGAGAGGGAAACCAAGCGCACTGGATCAGAGACGGTTGGAGACCATTTCTGTTTCTTTATGTTTCTTTATATATATTTATAATGAGATTTATATATTATTATATATTTATTTATTATTATATATTTATTATATATATATAATTATATATTTATATATTATTTATAAGGAGATTATAAGGAGATTTCTCTATGTTTCTTTGTTTATATTGAACTATATTTGTCCGTTTTGGATCGTATTTCCAACGAAAAAAAGTATATATATATATATATATATATATATGATAAAAGTATCGACCGTGGAATAGAAACAAAACTAAAATTTATCGGGACTCGGTCAGTTCTTCAGGTTCAAAATGAGAGTTTAATTTGAACCTGAAGAACTGACCGAGTCCCGATAAATTTTAGTTTTGTAAATATATATATATATATAATATATGCAGAGAATAAAAGAAAGTTTACCTGACGATGACCTACTTAATTATGGTTGAAGGGTTGAATGAATTGATGTCCTTTGGGCAATTGATGTGGAAGCTACAACCGCAAGATAGAAGAATCGCCCGCAAGATCGAGACCACCATCTCAAAAATCATGAGAGCAGAAGCTGCTGCTACTTTTAACAATGTATATATATATATATATATGTATGTATGTATATACAAACTTTAACAAATAGGAAAGAACACAAAAAGTCACTACAGAAATCACTTCGATATTTCGACATCCGTTGTCATCGGGAAGAAGTGGAAAGTACTCGCGTTGAGAAGCAAACTGCTATTGAGGAGAAGCAAACTGAGTAGCAGTTTGCTTCTAAACGCGAGTACTTTGCACTTTTTCTCGACGACAATGGATGTCGAAATATCGAAGTCAGTTCTGTAGTGGCTTTTTGTGTTTTCTTCCTATTTGTTAAACTTTTTATTGTCCTCGCGGACCTTTAATCTTATTCGAAGTATATATATATATATATTGCATTGCTTTTTTACTTTTACTTTATTAATTTTAATTTGATGTATATACTTTTAACATTTTTTATAATTTTTCATTAGACTTATTTTATTTGAATAATTATGATTTTTACTCGTTCCTTTTACATCTTAATTTGGCTCTTCATTTCCTTCCCTCCCTTCCGTCTTGGTGGTAAGTGGTGGGGTACTGGCTGCGGTTACCGAGTTCAGTCACCGCCCTGCCTTCCTGCAGGACTCTTCGCTCTTCACACCTCCTGATGACGACGATGGTCGAAATATCGATGTGAGTTATGTCTGAGTCTTTCTGTGTGTTTCCTTCGTTTTGAATTTATTTTATATATATATATATATATATATAAAGATTTCACATAAACACGTGAAATAACAATCAATGATCAAACCACAATAAAAAAATGGGAAAAGAAGACCAAGATACCCCAACCGTAACAAGCGGTCCTCGGCAGAGTCAAAAACCCAAAATTCAGTTGGGTTTTTGACTCTTTACGGTTAGGGAATTTGGTCTTGTTTTCCCATTTTGTTATTGTGGTTTGATCATTGATATATATATATATATATATATATATATATATAAATACAATATCACCCTTTATTCAAAATTCAATAAATGAGTTCTTAAATAAAAACAAATGAATAATGGATATTTATGTACCTAAGGAATAATGAGGTCTATTAATATCCGAGTGTTTTGGTTGATTACTGAAGCAACACCAAAGGAATCAAGCCTAATAAATCCCGAGGCATCAATAACGATTATCTCCCGAGGCGAAGCCGAGGGAGATACGAGTGTCTACGTGACAGAATAACAGATCATTATTCTCGAGGTATATACAATATTTTATCTCCAGAAAAGGCTCTATAACCGTGGTTCTCAAACTGGGGTCCGCAGTCCCCTAGGGGACCGCGAAGGGGTTGAAGGGGGACCACAAAGAGTCCATTCAGTACTTCAATTTTGCTATTTTCTGCTTGAATAATTGATTAAATAAGATTTTTTTTTTTTTTTAATAGAAATCGGTTTGCAATTTTTTGAAAAAAAAATGTTTGTGTTGAATACACGTTTGTTTCCCCAAAATTTTTTGTTCCAGTAACCTATATGTTAACTAGTTGTTATAAAAGGGTCCGTGAGCCATCTAAAATACCATAAAGAGACCGCCATGCAAAAAATCTCAAAATAGTTTGAGAACCACTGCTCTATAAGAATTATAACAACTTATTAAATGCTAATTAATATAAAAACAATTAATAATAACACTTAATAATCCAAAATAAAGGTTTAAGAAAGCTAAATAAAACTATATAAACAAAACAAAGTAGAATAACTAGCAATACAGCTGGGATTTAAAAATCAGGCTTGCCATCCTAACTCTTCCCGATCTCATTTCCCTTCATATCTAAAAACGTAACACATTATACTGTGTTACAAGATATAAACCAATTTTCTAGTTACGCTGATGTATTTTTAGAAAACTAAAAAACATTTTAAGATACACGATTATAAAATATATAATCTACATACAACTATAATTTGTTGAATATAAGTTAAAATATTCAAATCTTTCAATTATTTTTCTTTTTATTACTATGCAAATTATATCCTTAAGTCAATAGCTTAAAATATGAAACACCCATGATATAAATCTTAAAGGGTTTAACTTTCTCTTTTGCTTAATCCAATTTAAGAGACTCATTTTTAAAGCTCCACTAAGCCCTGACTAAGATCTATAAGCATCTTAACTTCTTTGAAAGAAAAAAAAAAAAATCTTACACAACTTATTAATCAAGTCCAACTTCCCTAATCTAAAACCTGTCAGGACTTTCAAACTTTTCAACGCCTTTTGATTCCTATGCTTGACAATTTCTTTAAATTATTTTTTTTCTTGAATGATCATTGACCAAAAGAATAATTCATTTTGAAAGATAGATGGTAATTTATTGATTAAATAAATTAGAATTAAACGATTTTAGCTTAAGCTAAATGTTAGAACTAGTTTTTGTTTTTAACAAATACGTTTATAACATAATTTAATAACTTGTTCTTATATAAAATATATAAAAACAGAATCAGGACTGTAACCAATATATTATTCATTTATGAGTTAATTAATATATAACTACTGTATAATAATGTAGTATACTATACAAGAATTAGTATGCTATTATAATAATAATAGTATTTAGAGATTTGTCCATTCCTGCACTTTACATCCTCTAAAATACCTCTCATTCCTTCCACTCCTTTCAATCCTTACCAGATGCTTCTACATCTTTGGTTTCGGTTGAGATTTGGCTCTGACGAAGACCACTTGTTATGATTGAAAGATCTTAGTCTCTTTTCTCATTTTTTATTGTGGTTTAATCATTGATTGTTATTTCACGTGTTTATGTAAAATCTTGTTAACATATATATATATATATATATAAATTTAAATTACACAAAGCACGACACAGAAAAGAGAAGACAAAGAAAACTTACAGAATTCAATATTTCGAACTGTTGTTCGTCATCAGGAGAGTAGACTAGTAGAGAGGACGAAGTGAGAGAGATCTCCCCACGTCGAAGAACGGAGCGCGAATGAAGAAATAAAGAGTCAACCGAAGAGAGCAGCACTAGCGTAAAAAAGGAGCTAGGCACTAAACGTCGGAGAACGGAGAAAGCAAAAACAATAGATAAAATTATAAAATTAAAAATTATAAATTAAAAATTATAAAAAAGGAAATAATAAAAAAAAAAAAAGAAATAAATAAATAAATAAAATGAAAAAAAAAAATATATATAATAAAAAAAAAAGAAAAAAAAAAGGGGGATATATATATATATATATATATATATATATATATGTGTGTGTGTGTGTGTGTGTGCTCTATTGAAACCTATGCCTATTTCCAGTTTAACAAGTTTTTAAATTAAGTTTTCCATTTTCTCACCTCTGACTTCCATAAGTTCGGGACAAGATACATCAGTTCTCCAAAATTTTTATTCCTGTACTTTGACATGTTTCGGTCATCATCGACTATTCTCAAGGATATTATTTACAAAGGTAGTTTCACATCTGACATAAAACTAATACAATTCTAAACCAAAAAACTCGAATAAACTATAGACAAAGTCAACTGCATGTAATCATAACAACGGAAGTTATCAATAGGCATAGGTTTCAATAGAACTTGTATAAATGAAGGCCTGCTTCCCAAATATACGGATATATGTACCATATGCAAAATTGTCACAATAACACGTGATATAAATATTCGGGTAACTCACCACAAATGATTGAAGATAATCGCTCTGGCTTTTCGTTTTCACACTTGCTCTCTGTCGACGTGAAAACGGAAGGCCTCAGAGCATTTAACTTCAATCATTTGTTGTGAGTTACCTGAATATATATATATATATATATATATTATAAATGGGCAAAATTATGGGCAAAAAGGTGATTCCATATATTTACCCTGACCAAACTCCGAGAAAAAGAAAAAGTGTTTTGTGAATATTTTGTGGTCAAGAAAACAGTACCGTATTATATATATTATATACATGAAGTGTAAACTTCATTATATATATAATATACATGAAGTGTAAACTTCATTACATATATATATATATTTTAACACATAGAAAAGAACACAGAAAGACACTACAGAACTCACTTCGATATTTCGATATCCGTCGTCATCGGGAAGAAGTGCGAAGTACTCGCGTTGAGAAGCAAACTGCTACATATATATATGAAAACAAACCACAACAAACATTCATATATATATATATATATATAATGTTTTCATATATATATGAAAACAAACCACGTGATTGCATCACGTGTTTATTGTGATTTATCTGCATATATATATATATATAAACTATACTGACAAAAAAAACACAGAATTGAAACAGAAACTCACGACTATATTTCGATGTCTTCGTCATCAGGAAGATAGAAACAAGTCGCTTCGCAGGCAGACAACGACTGGCCGGTGGTCTTGAAGAAGCACAGAACAGTGTAGCCAACTTACGGAGAGAGAGGAGATATGGATAGATAAAGAAATAAAAGCGAAATTAACACTCGTTCTTCGCAGACTGCCTTTAACAGTTTCCCTTACAATAGGAATTTTATTTTCTAAAATGGACAGTGAAGAACTGTTCATAATTTCTGTTCATTAAAGTGTAAAAATTTCATTGTTTCACTAGTTTTCTTTAATGGATTTCATTAAAACTTTCTCAGTTATTGACTAAAATACATTTGAGTTTAGAATTACTGTATTCGATTTGTCTCATATATAGATATATGACTGTTTTTAACTACGTTCAAAATAGTAGCTTAATTAAATTTATTATCACGATTTCTAGAATCAACTATTATAAGGCAGTAGAATGTTCTGTTAATTAATATGATGTTGAATTTGTCATTATTAGTGCCAATTTTCACGTAACATTGAATTGTTCTTTGAAAGAGAACAGCCCTTCAAGGAAACGAAGTCATTAGAGGAATATATTTTTCAGTAGAACTATGAAACTAAGACTGTATTTGAAATCGAAAAGTAATTCTTTCTTCTTCATCACTTAAAACTTAGAGTTTGGAAAGACTCGTCAAATATTGATGTTGATAAAGCATTGTATCGAAGTAGGTCAACGGTATTTCTCTCATTTGTACGTCAGTTCTAGGACATTTTTTAGTTATAAATAACTTGTACTAACTTAACTTCTGGGACTAAAATATATTTAAAAAAAAAAGAACTTTGATATAATGCATAATTGCTCGCAAAATATACAACACATCTACACTATGAGGCCCATGTTTGTGTAAAATATCAATTTGATCCTTTCCACGATTCTGGACCTTAGCGCGTCCACAAACTTTGGATACACACTCACCCACGCAAATACACATACACACACACACACACTCACACAACACACACACACACACACACACAGACATCATCGAAAAAAAACTTCATAAAACGACTTTTGGAACCTCAAAACATGTATTTCAGTCAAAATCTCTAGATCAATTTTTTTCGCAATCTGTATACTTTACTTATAGGAAAGTAAAAAGTTTGATACTTATTAAAAACATTCTACGCAATTTTTTTTTTGGCAAAAACTACTCTTTTGAGAGCCATAACATTTCTCTCTATCAATACAGATATTTATATTTAATGTTTAAATTTTTGACGCGATATTTGAATTTTGACGCGAATATAATACAAATTATATCTAATTAGTTACAAAAATTAGAGTGAAATAATAAAATTCAATTAAGAGAATTCAAGACATACCCAAGGATGTGGTTGGGTATGTCTTGAATTCTCTTAATTGAATTTTATTATTTCACTCTAATTTTTGTAACTAATTACATATAATTTGTATTATAGTGTCTTCCTGATGATGAACACAAAGTGTTCGAAACGCCTTGAATAAAACTTCATTTGTGTGGAGACTTTTGTTGGTTTATCCATTTTATCTCAGAATAACTTTTATTAATCTTACTCAGTTTATGCCATTCTTATTTGTTGATTCTGCTAGATATTTCACGTGTTGTTTATATATTCTTTGGCCAGACATCATAAGGAATGTTCAGACATATCGTAATTTTTATTATCAACCCTTAATCAGTAGTGAACAAAAAATGATATCGTATTTATAAATATATTGTTGATTAATATTGCAAATCATCAGGGATGAATTCTAAATACTTCTTAATAATTATTATTAAATTATAAAAAAAGTATTTATAATATCTTTATCTATACTATAACACATTTGCGATGAAAATAATTTACAAAACGGACAAATAAAGTTCAATGTAATCAAAGAAACATAGAGAAATCACGAACTCATATTTGGTTGGTAACTTCGAATAGGACAACACATTATAATAGGAAGAGATAATGCTTCTTTTATTACTTCCTTCTCAGTGCATTTGGGATTTATGTTATTTTTTTCTCTCTCTAGTACTTTTTTTATCTTTTATTATTTAATTATTTCTTTTTGTATGATTGAATAATTTCATTTTATTTATTTATGATTATTATTATTTGTGTTTTCAATGTTTTATATTATTATATTTCTTATTAAAGCTTAGTCCGTAACTTTTATTTTCGTACCATTTTCTCTGTTCAACCCTCAGTTTATCTTTTACTTATTTCTTTTTTTTTTTACTTTACTATAAGTAAAGTATAGTGATCGTGAAAAAATTCGATCTCGAGATTTTGACGGAATTACATGTTTTGAGGTCCCAGAAGTCGTTTTATGAGGTTTTTACGATGATGTCTGTGTGTGTGTGGGTGGGTGGGTGGGTGGGTGTGTTAGCATTGCTTGTTACCACGCTACGGTCCAGAATCTTTGATGGATCAAGTTGATATTTTACACAAAAATAGGCCTCATAAAGACGAAGATCCCTATTGTTTGGGAAGAATTATGCATGATGGGAAAGTCACTTTTTTTGCCAAAAACCGTTTTATTTAAAACATTTATTTCTCTTAAACTGATAACCCTAGAGTTTTGAAATTTTGATATTATCTTTGAGGTTACAAATGGAACAAACGAAAAATATATTCAGAATTTTAAAACAACGGGAAATATTTTTTTTTCACTAAAATGTAATAATTTTGATTTTTAATTCAATCTCAAACCTTGTGAGAGCAATACAAGCCATACTGTTTGACGGATCAAAATGAAACTACGCCTAAAAATAGAACATTATGTGGAGAATGAGTTGAGATATTTTTTTCGAAAATTACATTCGCTAAAGGGGCGTTACAGTACGATTTGTGTTTTCAGAAAATGTTTTTTTGACGCTAAACGGCTCGTTAAAAAATAATGAAAATTTGACCAAAAATGGAAGAAAAAATTAACAATTCATAAAAAAAAATTCATGAAGTTTCAATTACGGGAAAGAGCAATAACGCTATAAAAACTCTTTGTTTACCCTAGACTAAGAGATCACCTGCTGTACTTGTCGAATTTTTTGTATTTTTACTTTACTATAAGTAAAGTATAGTGACCGTGAAAAAATTCGATTTCGAGATTTTGACGGAATTACATGTTTTGAGGTCCCAGAAGTCGTTTTATGACGTTTTTACGATGATGTCTGTGTGTGTGTGGGTGGGTGTGTGGGTGGGTGGGTGGGTGGGTGGGTGCGTGGGTGGGTGCGTGGGTGGGTGCGTGTGTTAGCATTGCTTGTTACCACGCTACGGTCCAGAATCTTTGATGGATCAAGTTGATATTTTACACAAAAATGGGCCTCATAAAGCCGCAGATCCCTATTGTTTGGGAAGAGTTATGCATGATGGGAAAGTCACATTTTTTGCCAAAAACCGTTTTTTTTAAAACATTTATTTCTCTTAAACTAATAACCCTAGAGTTTTGAAATTTTCATATTATCTTTGAGGTTACAAATGGAACAAACGAAAAATATATTCAGAATTTTCAAACAACAAGAAATAATTTTTTTTCAATAAAATGTAAAAATTTTGACTTATAATTCAATCTCAAACCTTGTGAGAGCGATACAAGCCATACTGTTTGACGGACAATAATGAAACTATGCCTATAAATAGAACATTATGTGTAGAATGAGTTGAGATATTTTTTTTTCAAAATTACATTCACTAATGGGGCGTTACAGTCCGATAACTGTTTTCAGAAAATGTTTGTTTGACGCTAAACGGCTGATTAAAAAATAATGAAAATTTGACCAAAAATGGAACAAAAAATTAACAATTCATAAAAAAAAATCATGAAGTTTCAATTACGGAAAAGAGGAATAACGATATAAAAACTCTTTGTTTACCCTAGACTAAGAGATCACCTGCTATACTTGTAAAATTTTTTGTATTTTTTTACATTGTTTACATTGACTTAGAAATTTTTTGAGCGAATCCACTGAGATAAAACTGATTTTCTTAAGGAACAGTTTAAATTGTTTATTGAATTATATGAGATGTAAGAGGAATAATATTGTGCAGGAAAATGATAACACTCACTCAGAAAAAAATCGTATATATGTTAGTTGACAAAGGGGAAGGAAAATGATCTTATTAAATACTAAAAAGCTAATTATTATTATTATTTTAAAGATTAAAATTCCCAGTATGATAATTCTATAAAAGACCAAAAATGTAAATGATAATTCATAATCTGAATCTTTCGTTTAGAGATTAATAAATGTAATTATCGTACATCTTTAATTAACAAATCACCTTAAAACAACATTTTCTTCGCAGTTTAAGATGTTTATCAGAGAAAAAAAGGGTATTTTCCTGTTTTAAATTTAAAAATTTTACTTTAATATTCAATGTAGAAGGATGTCAAGTAAAGTAAGAAATCTACTGGCTGTTTGAACGAAAGCCATTCTCTTGTAGGAGAATAAATCGTTTCAAGAAATGTTCACTTTGGTTTTTCAAAAATGTTATTACTGCTGTAATTATACTAATTCAATTATTTGCGAATAATAAATTATTTGTGATGTACAAAAATAAGCTTATAAAATGATATGTCCTTCAATCACTATCTGTACTACCTCAGGAATGAAAGGCTAATAATTATATCCCATTTAGATGTTTACGTTATGCTTAAATGAGACGTTATGTTTTATATACTCAAGAAATTTGACATTAAGTTACTTATAGTAAAGTAGAGTGTAGGCCACTCCAGATTTTTTACATTGTTTACATTGACTTAGAAATTATTTGAGTGAATCTACTGAGATAAAATTGATTTTATAAAGGAACAGTTTAAATTGTTTATTGAATTATATGAGATGTAAGAGGAATAATATTGTGCAGGAAACACTCACAATAAAAATGATAACACTCACTTAGAAAAAATTCGTATATATGTTATTTGACAAAGGGGAAGGAAAATGATCTTATTAAATACTAAGAAGCTAATTATTATTATTATTTTAAAGATTAAAATTCCCAGTATGATAATTCTATAAAAGACCAAAAATGTAAATGATAATTCATAATCTGAATCTTTCGTTTAGAGATTAATAAATGCAATTATCGTACATCTTTAATTAACAAAACACCTTAAAACAACATTTTCTTCGCAGTTTAAGATGTTTTTCAGAGAAAAAAAGGGTATTTTCCTGTTTTAAATTTAAAAATTTTACTTTAATATTCAATGTAGAAGGATGTCAAGTAAAGGATGTAAGAAATCCACTGGCTATTTGAACAAAAGCCATGTTCTCTTGTAGGAGAATATTTCGTATCAAGAAATGTTCACTTTGGTTTTTCAAAAATGTTATTACTGCTGTAGTTATACTAATGCAATTATTTGCAAATAATAAATTATCTGTGATGTACAAAAATAAGCTTATAAAATGATATTTCCTTCAATCACTATCTGTACTACCTCAGGAATGAAAGGCTAATAATTATATCCCATTTAGATGTTTACGTTATGCTTAAATGAGACGTTATGTTTTATATACTCAAGAAATTTGACATTAAGTTACTTATAGTAAAGTAGAGTGTAGGCCACTCCAGATTTTTTCATATGTCTTGAATCATGTTAAGAATACTATATCAAAAGCTTGGGCCATATATGAATCTGTTTCCGTACCTTAGTGACAAGAAACCACAATTAAAATTATCCCTGTCAGTCATGTTCAGTGAATTAACACCTATTGTTATAATTTAATTATATCCTAATTTAATTATATTAATAATATAATAATAAACTAGTTATAAACTAATTTAATTTTAATCCTAATTTAATTAATTTTATTAATTAATTTTATTCTCTGTGACCGGGTGCATTTGTAGCAACATTGTTGGTCTCCAACCATCTCTGAACCAGTGCGCTTGGATTCCCTCTCTTATCTTACATGAAGACGGTTCAATCCAAAAATTAAAGACTTTAAGTATGCATTTTTAACTACTCTATGTTTCTTTGTCTACATTGAAGTTTATCTATACTACTAGACTACCCGTGACACTTTGTATCACTCAGAAATTATAACAATAGATGTTATAACAATAGAATTAATTCACTGAACATGATTGACAGGGATAATTTTAATTGTTGTATCCTGTTGTTAAGGTACGGAAACTAAAATAAGGCCCAAGCTTTTGATATAGTATCTTAATATAATTCAAGATATATACAGAATAAGTATATTTAGCAAAAATAAAAATAATTTAAAAATTAAAAACTAAACATTATAAATATTATGGAAATAATTAGACAAAAGTTAATTTCTATTATTAGTGGTAACCTTTTTTACGATTCCTATCATCTGAAAATTTTGTATTATTATACATATGTTAATCTAAATTAGCCAAAGTTTGTTATCAGCGAAAATAAACTATAAAATATAAAATATTTTAAATTTAGCTTTAAAAGCAAACTAACAATAAAAAATCAGGTTTGCTAGTATATATCTGTATAAGCCGTTTATATTGATACTAATTCTCGTAAAGGGAATTTAGGTGCGTTCTTGAAAAGTATAAAGTATACGTTTTGTAATTATTTCTCGTAATTCTTTCAATTTTTTTTTTTTTTTTTGAGAAAAAATTTAGACTTCTGAACAATTATAAAAAGGAAATGTAGGCCTGTTTCTTCTTTACTCAGGTACAAAATGCTTAAGCTAAAATCAAATGAAAATCATTTCTTTTAGCAGTGTGTTGATAATGGTTATAAGAAAGTGAATAATACAGTCAGTTTTGATCATTAAATATAAAAATATTAAACACATAGTAAAACAACAAATCATATAACGGTAAAGAGAAAATAGCATCAGTTTTATTATAGTTATTATGATTTCAAAACTGATTTATTTTAAACTAAATATTCTTCTTCAGTATTCCACACAAAATAAACTTATTTCACTTCATTAATTAAAATTTAAAAGAATTCTCCAGCTGGTTTCAAACTTTGCTAACTTAACTAATTTGTTACGTTTTTAGTTTAAATAATTTCTATTTTAAATAATTTCTATTTTAAAATTTTCTAACTTAAAGTTAATTATAAGTGAATAAGTTCAACTAGTTTAAGTTGGCTTTAATATTGAAAGTTTTGCAAAAAGACGAAATGATTATGAAGTTTTTAATAATGTTTATAATCATCGTAATATTTATTTATAAAGAGTACAATTTCTACTCAACTTTTCTTCCTTGAAATTTATAATTGAATGGCCGACCCCCCACATGGGTCTACAGTTTAAGGTCTACCACAGGATCCTTAAGGATTCGGTCGACTCCCTCCGAAGAGGGAAGTACCTTGAGAGAGGAGACGTTGGAGGAGTCGAGAGCTTCTCTCGCTCGCTTGATTAAATGAATGTAAGTGCAAAGGGAGGGTACCATTCGCACCCATCCCGAGTTCCTTCAGAGCCATAGAAAGCAACTACCAGTATTCCAGCCCACACTTAGCTGAGATCGTGGTCCGTACCTACTGGTAAAGGCTGGGGGCTAGCTCCTCTGGATGCTATGCAGGCATCCGCCCGAGGAGATACTGCTCCTCACACAGCGACCCGAAGATCTGCCCAAACCTTGGGTGGGAACCACAGCCACTACGAGTCCTACCTCAATGGTGGGCTGGAGAAGCAAAGCTTCCTCCAGGGGCTTCCCTCCACCCGTAGTACCGACTTATTTTAAGAGTTTCGGGTCAAACTCCGGACCGAGGTCCTACTGAACCTGCTCAGCACAGGTAGGGTCAGTAGCCCTTGTTTGCCCCCGGTAAAAGACGTATATGAAGCCAGTGCAGTTATTGAATAAGCTGCGCGGCCCGGGTATGGCGCTATTGTTGCCCTGGGTCACAGACCTCGTGGAATTGGACACCCAGCCTATTGTGCAGACTGCGTGTCCCCACTGCGGGCTCTGAAATTTATAATTACAAAACCTTTTTTTTTATGTTTGATATAAGATGAAAGCTAGCACAGAAGAATCAAGGACACAATTCTTTATCAATCAGATATGGCCGCCATCTTGAGATGGTGTTGCTCAACTAGTTTGATACACTGACTACTTTTGTTATAATAAAATATTCCTATTTTAAAATGTCAGCATAGAATTAGTAAAAAAGTATAAAAGATGTGTACATGCCAGAAAATGTGACATGCAAAGTATTTCTAAATTTTGACAATAATCATCATCAGGAGAAGAAATGGTTTTCTTGGATAGACTACTTTTATACATTTTTTGCTTTATTGAAAACAAGGAATGGTTTGCTAGGACAACTTATCAAACGGGAAACAAGATATTCTGCCTTGTCATCATGGGAAATCACCATTACATTCATATTATTTTAGATGCTTATGCTTAGAATCCTTCCCAAATTCTTGGATGACCCTACCTTATGTGGGAAAATCCTCGTTAAAAATTGCTAATATATTAAGAAAATTTAATTTTAGAGTCAGTTACAAAACAAATGGTAATTTAAAATCCTTGTTAATCCCTAAATCGAATTTTTATCCTAGTTCATTGAGTGGAGTATGTAAGTTGTCCTGTAACAATTGTTAATGTTTTTACATTGGCATGACTGTGCGCTCCTTTGAAAAAAGAACGCAGGAACATTTTAATGAATACTTGCAAAGGAAAAATGACAATAAGAACAATAAAGAATTTTTTTTTCACATTTTCTGAAACACCTTGTCACACAAAATCACAGCTTTGATCCAAACTTGAACCTTACCATCCTACATGCGAATAGAAAGTTTAAAGAAATTTGTAGTTTGGAAGCTTTTGAAATAAACAAAGTCGTCATTAATAATCCTTCTGCCTCTCTATGTCTTAATGATCAAATTCCAGGGTGTTCAAAATTTCTTAAACTGTTCCTAGAATCACAAAGAATAAATTAAAAAATAAATAAAAAAAAAGTTTCTTTCCTCTAAATTAGTGGTTCTGGCCTTCTGTATTTCAGTTAACGGTTTTCAAGCATACCTTATGTCACCTTATCTCCTAAATGCCTATCCCCACTCTTTCGCAACGGATCTGTTTCCTACTAGTTGTTTTCACTGGACCAACCCGTCAGTACCATATCCTTGGGTATGTCTTGAATTCTCTTAATTGAATTTTATTATTATTTCACTTTAATTGTGTAACTGATTAGATATAATTTGTATTATAGTGTCTTCCTGATGATGAACACAAAGTGTTCAAAACGAGTTGAATAAAACTTCATTTGTGTGGAGACTTTTGTTGGTTTATCCATTTTACCTCAGAATTCATATTTTAGTTCTACGGACCTCCTTTAACGGATTTTGGATGCAACAGACAAAACCTAGAGCATCAGTTTCGTAGGGATTGGTCAGATACGGTCCGGTGTTTCCACAGTTGACCACCAGATAACCTGTGGCCACTTTGTTTACAGCCGTGCTGGAACACGTCTAGCTGTTTTGCCCTGTTTTGTGTATCATTTGTAAAACAAACAAGAAATGAAGCCATCTGCATGAAACAGCTTAGTCACCATTTGATTTGGCATCACTTATCACAGGGGCTCTCAATGGGGGTGCATTTTAGGATTTCAGGGGAGGAAAATTGTGATCCAGTAAGTTTACAAAGTGAGTAAAGCGATTTTTTGTTTTGACCTCTTGATTACAAATTAAAAAAAAACTATTTTGATTGAATTGGCATGTTAGATATCCATTAATATATTTTATTACCATTTTATTGGCAAAGTTCTGTTATAAACATAGCGCATGTTAAGTTGTAAATGTATGCATATATAATACATACATGATATTAATGTTAATACAAGCAGGCAGTAAGTAAATCTTCTCTTAGACAAATGGTTTTAAATTTTGTAGCAGCTTCTGTATTCATTACACTTTTGCTGGTTGCCTCCACTTTTCTTAATAAATCGAGGGCCAGGTGGGTATAGAACCCCCGATCTACTAGTTCAGAAGCGAGTACGTTAACCAATAAACTACTCTGGCACTCTAAGTATTCCTTCATAACATTGAAAAACGCATAAATTGTTCAATCTTACCTTATGTAGGTAACAGTTATTAGATTCTATTGTTTAGTTTTGCTTGATTTCCTCGTTCAAAGATGATTTCTTTAAAGATCATTTTTAATACCTTCTAGTTTGCGAAACACGTTTCCCCTACTAGCCTATAGTATCGACCTGACTTTTCCCCGATTCATTAAACCCTTCAAGTACTACAGTTTGATGAAAACCTTCTAATAAGCCCTGATTTTCCTTGATTTATTCTTATTTCTTTATTCTTTTGCACGCAAAGAAATCGTCGTGTTTAAACAAAATAAAGTTTTGCTTTAGTAATTTGAATGTATTCTAAATAGCTGTATAGTTCATATCAATGATTTTGATTCATAGTTATATTATATAACTAATATTAAGATTTTGATACAATGAAAGATGTTTTCAATATTCGATGACTGGCGGTTTATTGTAATAGGATATTAAAGAAGGCCATAATATACCATTTGGTGATTGCATGTGTTGAAGGAACAAAAGGAGAATGCGAGCGAGTGAGTGAGAGATTAAATTAAGAAGCCGTTCACACGCAAATGCATTGATCCTAAACCTGACTTGTATTGCCTTGCTTCACTATTGAAAAAATATTAATCAGATATGCTGAAATGGCAAATTTAATTCGCTTATCATTCAAGTCAAACGAGTAACTTAAGTGATGACCAATAATGACAGCTATTTAAACGATTAAATTAATATTTTAATATAATAATTGAAAAAAAAAATTTCCATTATGCTATCTTACAAATCAGTTTTATAATAAATGTCTTTAACATCGTGTATTCTAATAAACTGCTCCATCTACCTGATCTTATACTTATATTAAAAATATAACACAAAACCGCACTCAAAACAAAACCGGTTTTGTCCAGTAACATTGTTATTGCTTGAAATAATCTAAATTTCATTTGCTTAGTCCAAAAATTTGTACTTCTGCCTATGAAAACAGTTTTAAAATAAAACGGAAACGTCGACTACGAGAGTTTGATTTTTGAACCTAGAAAATTAGCTTAATCCCGTTTTGATAACACGTTTTGATAACTATTAAAAATAGTTCAAAATACTTAAATCTTAAATTCGATTATACATTTAATTTCCCCTTTCTAAATTTGTTAGAGGTTAAGTCTTTATAATTTAGGTCAAAAACCTTTTATTTAATCTTTTGACGTCATTTGTATCAGGTTTGGGAAGCTTACTGTATAAAAGTATCTTTTGGCGCAAAATTCGATTATTCATTTAATTTTTCTTTCTAAATTTTTTATAGTTAAGTCTTTATAATTTAGGTCTAAAAACTTTTATTTAATCTTTTGACGTTATTTGTATCAGGTTTGGGAAGCTTACTGTATAAAAGTATCTTTTGGCGCAGATGGTAGCACGCTGGACCATGTCAAGTTTGACGTGTTCGATTCCCACCAAAACTCTAATATTTTATTCAGTTTAGAGCGTGTTTAAATATTTAAACAAGAACATCAGAGTTCTATAGCCATATAGATAATATAATATTGATTTTATATGGAAATATTTGTTCATACTTTTCTTTATTAAAGTTTTTACTGTCATACTTCACTAGTCCCATATCAAAAAGTAAAGCAAGAGAGTTTACATCGTACGTTTTATTTAATTGTAACTGGAATATACAAATTTTTGTTCTAATATTGTAGAAATATTTTCTTTTCAAAATGTAATAAATATTCTTAACATTTATTAAAGTCAACGTATACAAAGACTATACAAATAAACTGTCATGCAAGAGGATCTACAAATCATTAGTAATTTTCTAATTATGTTAATTAATCTAATTAAACACTCTTTTAATCTCTAATTACTTGAGTGTTACTATAAAATTAAATAACAGAATAATATATATTCAAATTTATTAGATGATCAAACCTGAAATGCTTTAAACTCGAATAGTCAAATTTATTATCATAGATTACAATTAGCAACGTCATAATATATTTTTCTAATTGCTTTTGCAATTATGCTAATTTTCTAATAAGACTTAAATCACTGAAGTATCTTAATTTTATGTTTCACTGATGTTAATAATGAAGTGAATGGTCAGATACTTAGCAACTATTTTTTCCGGCCGAGGTGGTCATAAAATGTTTCCTATTTTTAATTTGTTTATCTTAGTTTCCAATTTTATTATTATTTTAATGGAAATATTTTTATTATTACTATATTCTTTATTATTTTGTATGGATTTATATTTTATTATTATTATTTATACATCTGCTTTATTTTGCCGTTTATTTTCTTTTACTTTAAATTATTATTTATACAACTTTAGTTTTAACTTATAATTTATTCTAATCATCTTCATATTATTTAATTCATATTTATTTAAATTAATATTCATATTACTAAATTCATATTTATTTAAGAGCTTTAAATAATATTATTTAAGTATATAATATTTATATTCCCGGATTTTCTTTAGTTTCATTTATTTCCTTCTTAATATTCTTCATTCTTATTATTATTTTTGAAGTTTTTATTATATATATTTCCTCATTTTCTTCAGTTTCGCTTTATTTCTCAGTTTATTAGTTATACCTAGTTTATTTTTCGTACTTGGACCGGGCACGCGTGTGTGACAACACTGTTGGTCTCCAAACGTCGCTTCCCAAGTGCTCTTAGTGACCCTAACTCTACTCGCCTGATGGCGGCTTGTGTTACTCCATGTAAGGGTTTCTGGATGCCCTTGATGTGAATTAAAAAGCTTTAAAATTCCACTACTTATTTTCGACTTGACTATTTAGAGTCATGCGATCAAAATTATCATCAAAATAAACATTATTAACAAACACTTGCTAAGTTCTGTTAATTTTAGAGACTATATTAATTAAAAAACAGAAGACACTTCTAAATATTCAAGTTGAAAACAGTAGCCGGAATTTTAAAGCTCTTTAATTCACATCAAGGGCATCTAGAAACCCTTGCAGGTTGCGACTCAAGCCGAGAGGCCACTCACCCCACGGGGTTAACGACCACCTTATCTTAAACATGAAGAAAAACAAGCCCTGCTATCTTCACTTCTCGTATATATAAACCAGAAAATCAACCGAAGTAGTCATTCACGTCCTGATGGTGAATGTTGATAATTCGAAACATGTCGACTATAGGAGATGTACCTGTATTGTGTCGATAAAATAACGAGAGTGTTATTTAGAAAAACTGAGAAACTCTTTAAGAAACAGGTATCAACTAAGTTTGTTATCATTTTCAATAATATATATGTATATATAAATTAATAATCAACAATAACTCTTAATATAATATATGAATTAAATACCACAATAATTACAATTATTATTATATATTAATTACAATGCTCTAAGGCCTTTCGTTACAACATCATCAGAGAGCTAAATGAACCAAACAAAAAATATAATAACAAGTTAACCTGGTTGATTGAAGTCTTCAGGATTGCTGATTGCTTAAATTCAGACAGGGAAGCTTAAATCCTGAAGACTTCAATCAACCAGTTTAACTTGTTATTATATTTTTTGTTTGGTTCATTTAGCTCTCTGATGATGTTGTAACGAAAGGTCTTAGAGTTTAGAGCATTGTAATTAATATATATTTGTTTACTGTGGTGTTTAATTCATATATATATATAATTAGGGAGCAGATTTTCGTTGATACACATTTCATTAAACACTTTTTGAACTCTTGTTCTAATCTCTTTTCTCATTAACTTTTTTAATCAGTATTTTGAAGTTTTCGGGACTATGTATCATGCATGTCGACTGTGTCATTGTTTTTTGTAAAATATTTATTCTTAGTTAATATATATTTATATAGATGTTTAAATTTCTAGCATTAGTAAGTTAAATTAAAAATACCCTGAATATGGTCAATGGTAACTGAAACGTTGGTGAATTGTTAAAAAGTGAATATTGTTAACAATGAGTTTTCAAGATAAAATATTTGGACAATTGTTATTTCATATCCCGGAATACTTCAGAACACTGATTAGAAAATTAGAAAAGTAAATAAGCAAAAGACTAGTACAAGGGTTCAAAAAGTGTTTAATGAAATATATATATTATAACATCGGAAGAATGATTCAAACTGGATATATACAAATTTAAAAGCGAAGAAAAGTAAAACAGAGAGTAAAAAACACACTTACTACTAAAATTTTTAAAAAATGCGTCTTCCGGAGAAAAGAGAGATGGAAGCCATGCACGCTGTAAACCAGAGGTCCTAAACACGCGGGCCATGGTCTACCATATTCGTTTGATTGAATAACATTTATGAAAAACTGTTATTATATTTTTATTTAAGGCTACTTTTTATCATTGTCATAACGACGCTTTCGGGTTACTGTAAAATACCTCATTCGGCCCTCAAGGGTATTTCAGTTTGAGACCCCTGCTGTAAACTCAACCCGTTATCCTAACGGGTTACCTGTCGTTAAGCTTGCCTCTCTCTTTCCTCTTGGAGACGGATTTTCCAGAAATTTTAATTAGAAAGTGTGTTTTTTACTATTCGTGTTACTCTTCTTCATTTTGAACTTGTATGCGTCCAGTTTAGATTGTCTTTGCGATGTTTTAGTAAATACATATATTCTACTTTATTTGAAGTTGCTTACAGCATTTGAATAAATAATTTTGAGATAAAGAAATCTAAACTTTTGATATTTCTGAATGATAAATAAAGAACTTAGACATCATTCAAATATTCATACAATAAGCACATCTATTAAACAAATAGGATCCATAAGAACGCTACCTGTAAAGTTTGACGTTTACAAACGCAATACTTTCACATGTATGCGCTAAACACAACCGGTAAAAGAAATATAGTTCAATATATTTAATACATATAAATATATAATACATTATATAATTTTTACCTTATATAATTCCAAGGTAGGTTAGGTTAGGTTAAGTTGCAGTGGCAGTTCCTCAAGGGAACACACGTAGGCCGAGCATTGACCCTTTGTGATACCACACAATGAAGATTGATTCTACAGTGGGAGTCCTAAATTTTGCCTAACTCAAATGTATTTAGAGTAGGGATCTTTAACGAATACCTGACATCGTACAGGCTCGGGACCGACGGTTTAACGTCCTTCTCCGAGGGACGACGCACTCAGATTTATTCACCTCCCGCGTGAATAAATCGAGGGCCAGGTGAGGATCGAACCCCAGTTCTATCAGTTCAGAGACGAGCACGTAACCACTGAGCCAGCCTGGCCCCCCTAATTCTAAGGTAAAAGAAAGCAATAATTTTGTGAATAGAAAAAAATATTAAATTATTTAAGAATCAAAGAACTTAGACAGCGATGAATAATCTCAGGACGTGTATTCTATTTTAATATTTAATAATGACTATTGAAGATTAATTTCCATTTATTATATATATATATATATAAATTAAAATAAATTCAAAACGAAGGAAACACACAGAAAGACACAGACATAACTCACATCGATATTTCGACCATCGTCGTCATCAGGAGGTGCAAAGAGCGAAGAGCGAAGAGTCCCGCAGGAAGGCAGGGCGGTACTCTTTGTATTATATATATATATATATATATATATATATATATATATATATATATATTCAGGTAACTCACCACAAATTAAAGAAGATAGTCGCTCTAAAGCCTTTTGCTTTCACGTCGTCAGAGAGCAAGTTGCTCTCTGTCACTTGCTCTCTGACGACGTGAAAGCGAAAGGCCTTAGAGCGACTATCTTCTTTAATTTGTGGTGAGTTACCTGAATATTTATATCACGTGTTATTGTGACAATTTTCTATATATATATATATATCTTGATGTCCTTTTCTTGACCAACTGTTCATATATTTTTTGAGATTTATTGAGGGTTTTTGGTCTAATATTCAAAAACATTCGAAACATTATTATAACAAACTTAAATATAAAAATCTTTAGTTTTACCATTGTAATTTTTCAATTTTTTGTTGACCATGTACAAAATAGCATACCAGTTTTGTTGAAATAAGTGTGCTCAATGTAACAATGTTTTTAGCCCTGAAGATGATATAAATATATATCGAAACGTTGGCAACGAAGTTTTTTGAATATTAGACCAAAAACCCTCAATAAATCTCAAAAAAAAATATATATATATAAGAATGATAGTAAGACTGGGTTAAGCTGTGTGAGTGAGTTAAGCTGTTTCTACAATACGGACATTCATCAGCGCAAAGGCTGTATTCACTAGCTCTGTATAATTAATTGTTAACTGAATTCAGTTGAATGAGGCGCAGTGCAGAAATAATAAATTTTTCGGAGTAATCAGCAAGCTCAGGTCACTCCACTTAATATTCCTTTCAAATCAATAAAACACCCTATTACTTTTATACCTCCTGTCTTTTTTAATATTTATAAATTCCCGATAAGACATAACGCTCAAAGAAGTATTATAAAAATACTAATTTTGAATCGGTAATACGTTTTCTATTCTAAAACATATACCACATATGTTATTTATTATAAAACATCTAAAATATCAAAGGCCATCTTTTTTATTACTTGTAATTGATATTGAAATAGAAAACAAAATCTTATAAGGAACACCGTACTGTTTTATTTATTTCACTATAAATACGTATATTTTCTAAAATTAGATCAATTTATTTAAAAAAAAAAAAAAATATTTTAACAAATAAATATAATCCTGATCAAGTATTTCATTTCTCATATTAACAACTAAAATGGATTAAATAATATTATAACTAAAAGTGATAAATAATAACAAGATATAAGTGATAAAATGATAAGTTATTAAGTGATAAAATATTTTATTCGCCTTGAAGAAAGGCCCTATGAAGACTCGAAGTTTACTTGGTAAAATGAAAGGAAACTGTTCAACCACTGAAGTAAATTTAGCCCAGTATGGTGGTACATTTTATTAAATTATTACTAACAAAAATATTATAACTATTATTAAAAATGAAATATATGCTTTTCATAATTTTAGCTATACGAGTAAAAGGTATTTTCATTCTTTGTTTACACGTTTGATATTCATTTAGGGATTCTGTTTTTTTTTATACGTTTCTAAAATAATTTTATTTGCACTGCACCAGCTAGTTAAAAAAATGCATGTTCATTACTACTAAAACAACTGTAGAATGAACATGCATTTTGATAAACAACTTTATTAGCAATAAAGTTATTAGTTATTAGCATTAGTTATTAGTTATTAGCAATATTACAACTATAATACACCGTCTTACCTCATATACTGCGGCTGTAGCTCTCTGACCGGTTTCAAGCGTCACCCATCTTCAAAAAGAACTGAAATTACCAATAGATGACACCTGAAACCGGTCAGAGAACTACAGCAGCAGTATACGAGGTAAGACGGTGTATTATATTTGTAATATTAATAGGGAAAAAAAAAGCTTTTACAATGAGTAAATACCACATAATAACTGATTGCACTAAGTTAGAAGTAATATTAATAATAATAAACTTGGTGGCAATACAAAATGCATGAATTTAACTTTATTAGTGACATGAGGTGTTTTTATATAGCTATTTTACTATTCAAATACTATAATAATAATAATTCCAATTCTTTTTTACCTTAATATGGTAAAGAAGGTTGTTTATATACAAAAATGCAACACTTTTTTTAATGTACAACACTGTTATAAGACAAAGGTTATTAAATTAATTTAATATACGTGTTAATTTTAAATGAAGTACACCTGAAACTCATGAGTTCAATACCTGTTGCCATCATGCATGGTTAGAAATAGGTGAACAAGTAATTGGCAATTACGACAGAAGCAAAGGGCAATTAGGTTTGTGCAGGGACCGACTCGTAACCCTAAACTTGACGAGTCAGGTGAAAGGGTTTCCCTACTGCCTTGGATTACCTCTCTCATCGCAATCAGCCTTCAGGGAGTCAGCCTAAGGACCGTCGCTTTCTTTGAGTCTACCTTTGTTTATATACACTAGCTCAACACCATCACCTTGCCAACGGATATAGTAAATTTATTATTATTATTATAATTTATATTTATGTATTATATTATCATTTTACGTAAGTTTCCTTTTATTAAATTCATTTTTATAAAATTCTTACTCAGAGCTAAACTGGTTCACGTTGGTAAGGTGGCTGCACTGCGTGTCATTGTATCGCGCCAGTTTAACATCGCCAGTGGACGCATTTACGTCTCCGTTACTTCATTCTTTCTCCTTTTATTTTCTTTCTTTCTACTCTCCTGAAGACGACAAGACGCCGAAATTATCGAGATTCGTGAATGTTCGTTCTTTTTCTTGTGCTAGCTGTAACTTTAATGATATATATATACTTTTTCGTTGGAAATACGATCCAAAACGGACAAATATAGTTCAATATAGACAAAGAAACATAGAGAAATCAAAAGAACATACTTACAGTCTCTAATTTCGGTTTGAACCGTCTTCAGGAGAGATAAGAGAGGGAAACCAAGCGCACAGTTCGCACAGTCATCTGGCACAGTGCCAGGCTAGCTCAGTGGTTACTTGCTCGCCTCTGAACTGATTGGACCGGGGTTCGATCCCCACCTGGCCCTCGATTTATTCTCGCGGGAGGTGAATAAATCTGAGCGCGTCGTCCCTCGGAGAAGGACGTTAAACCGTTGGTCCCTACTCTAAATACATTTGAGTTAAGCAAAATTTAGGACTCCCACTGTAGAATCAAATCTTCATTGTGTGGTATCACAAAGGGCCAATGCTTGGCCTACGTGTGTTCCCTTGTGGAACTGCCACTGCAACCTAACCTAACCTACCCTACAATGAGTAAATACCACATAATAACTGTTTGCACAACGTTAGAAATGTTTATCATAGATAAACGTTTTAGCTGTTTTTTTTTCAACTTAGAAAGATGAACCATTTGACTATAAACTGACTAGGCAGTCACTTTAAAAAAAAAACTGGTTGTCGCCAAATCAGTTAAAGATATATAGAGAAAACAGCAAGATTTCGCATGTTGATTACTCAGTGACAAGTAAGACCAGTTAAATCTTGATAATTTAGTTAAACGGGTTCAAGTTAACTAGTTGGATTCTAAATTCGTTTATACAGCTTTAAGTAAATAAGGTTAATCTCAGAGTGTTGGTTAAGCAAAGTCAAGCAAAGCTGTCGAGTTTTCACTTTTAGAAGACAAACTCAAGTAAAACGATTTGCAATTATGACATTTATTAAGTGCAGGAGACTCTTGTATTCTGAACACCTTGCACTAGTTTCATGTATTGTACAATAAAAAGATATTTTTTCGAACTTAAAACCCAATTGAATATGCTAAATTAAAAAAAAAATAGTTGATGGTTTGGAAATATTTCAAAACGGAATCGGAAATGAAAGCTCGTTAAATAATAAACTTGGCTATTCAGTGAGGAACAGCTATGATGAATATTAATAGTTTTTTTTACAAAATAAAGTCAAGAATAATAGTTTAAACGCATTTTAATAGAAATAAAAAAATATTTGGACTCTCGATTAATAATTAGTACATTCACAAACCATTTTTACACGCTATAGTAAAATATGTTGTTATGGAAGCAGAGAATTGAAGCCAATAAAGATAATAACAGCTTTTTTTGCCATTACTTGGCAAATAGCAGGCCTTAAAACTTACTACCTCTTCCAGTCGCCGATAGACGACTATAATGACTCAGCTTATTCGAGACTATTTCGTGTCCGGTGTTCTTTTCTGTTTAGCTCAATTCTAAAGCCAATTACAGCTTACGAATTGCGTAATATCACTTAGTTTTCTCGAATATTTACAATTTCTATTAGAAAAAGTAAATAAATGAAGTTATTATACAAACAAAAATTATCTTTTTCTTTACTATATCATAGTAAGTTTTATTTCTGATGGAAAGTATGTCGCTCATAACATTCCGTTTTTCATAACGACATGAAGAAACAATAATGCAGAACACTAAACACAATTTAAAAACTTTACTATTTACTCCAGTAAGACTAAAGTAAACAAATTACTAAAAACTAAATGTACAAGCTTTTAAAATCGTTTAGTGCAGTAGGCATGATCGCACCTCTAGACGTATGTTCACTCTTCACAAACATTCCTGTAGACAGAACTATACAATATATTTTGGATAAAATCTACCCAAATAATAACCAACCAAAAATGAACATCCCTAAAGAAGACTTAAGGTTGCTACTGGAGCTGTGCTCTAAGAAATCACGTTAAAAATCCCTATTCTAAATACACTTGAGTTAGGCAAAATTTAGGACTCCCAATGTCCTATTCTCAATACACTTGAGTTAGGCAAAATTTAGGACTCCCAATGTCCTATTCTCAATACACTTGAGTTAGGCAAAATTTAGGACTCCCAATGTCTTATTCTCAATACATTTGAGTTAGGCAAAATTTAGGACTACTCCCAATGTCCTATTCTCAATACACTTGAGTTAGGCAAAATTTAGGACTCCCAATGTAGGTCTCAATCATGATATTGTGGGATGACGAGAGTGTGAATGTTTGGCTATGTGTGTTCCTTTGTGAGACTACCACTGAGACCTAACCTAAACTAACCTTCCACTCGATGTGATTCATCATAATGTATTGAGAATCTAGAAAGTGAATAGAAATATCAACGTGTCAATATTTACAAATATAAGTTCTCTATGAACTACACAGTTTTGGATCACTTTACCGAAGTATGAATATTGTTTTCAGGTTTATTCACCCAGTTTTTTTCTACAAAAACCATATTCCATTTATGTGTAATCGTTTAGACCATAATAACGTATGTTTAAATAGAAACACAATAAATATATTTTACGGTTAATATGCTCAAATGAGTGCTAGAATATTCTGAAACATAATAATGTTATGTCGCAAGAACCAATATTCTCGTCAGTCCAACGACCAACGATTCTTTCCGCACATTGCAGTTGTAATTAGCAGTTCCAGGTCACGGACTTACTACTGCTGAATTTTTGTACAGCTGTGTTTATGGAGTCAGTAAGTAAGCTGTCAGTTTGATGTAAAGGTTGAATGTTTTAAAATCATTCCAATAAAATTCATTTGAAATTCATTACAATTTTTGTTTATATTACATTCAAAGCTGATTTTTTGCTAGTTTAATTCAGCATAATTTATAAAATGATAGAAATATTTTACTATTATTTTAAAAATATTTTTATAGACATCGCATTGTAAATGTTCTGAAATTATTCCATAGTCCTTGGCCTAAAAAAAAATATTATTTGAAAATTTACATACTATGTTTTTAAGTATCCTAAAGGGGAGGGGGAAGTTTCAGAAACCCATGTCTAAATGATAAACATGATCTGAAATCGAGCTAAATAGAATATTTGAAACATAGGAAGTAATCTATTGTAATTTTTACAACAACTAGATAACTAAAAACTACATAAACTTGATTTACTGCATGTTTCTAGTAAATTTATGCTATTATGATGAAATCAAATATAATTTTTGACCATTTGCAAAACTCATTTACTTTTATATAAAAAACATAAGTATACTTTTTATAGGCCTTAGACAGAGTGACCCACATTCAATTTATTCCTATTAAAATTCATTTACACGCTCCGTCAAATCTGATCAGATATAATCAGTTTAATGGTAAGTAACGACAGAAATTATAATAAATTGGTTCTTTTAATATAATACGAAATTATTATCAACCGGTCTGAAGTTTCGTATATATATATATTATATATATATACGAGTATATATATATATTATTCAATAAAACAACAACATGTTTCGGCCTCGTAGACTGTTGTTTCATTGAAAATAATATTTTCTTAGTTATTAAATAGTGTTTGATATAAATAGTGTCAGAATGTGTATTTATGGAAAGAAAAGTTTGGGCCAGTTGATTTTTTTATTTCCCGAACAACTGAGAAGAGCCTCTGTAGGACTCTAGGAAAACTCTCTAAAAAGCACACACTTACAGTCTCTACTTTTTTGGTTTTAACCTGTCTTCAGGAGAGATAAGAGAGGGATCCAAGCGCACTGGTTCAAAGCAGAGCTTGGTTTCAAAAAACCCAACTGAGTTGGGTTTTTGACTCTGACGAAGACCGCTTGTTTTAGTCTTGTTTTCCCATTTCATATTGTGGTTTGATCATCGATTGTTATTTCACGTGTTTAAATAAAATCTTTATATATATATTATATATATATTTATATATATATATATATAAAATCAAAATATTACCACCTGGAACCCTTACTCGCTCTCTGCCGGTACAAGTGAACGCACGTACCACTTCTTCTTCCCTTCTACTCTCTCCCTGACGACGAACTTCAGTTCGAAATATCGATCCAGTCAGTTTTCTCGCTTCTTCTGTATGTTGTCTTTTTTCATTTATATATTTATCAATGATCAAACCACAATAAGAAATGGGAAAACAAGACTAAGGTCTTTCAACCGTAACAAGTCGTCATCGTCGAGTCAAAAACCCAACTTATGTGAAATCTTTATATATATATATATATATATATATATATTAATGTTATACTTTACTTACGTCAATTTATGATTGAATACATAAGCAGTGTTTTTATGTGATGAATCGATTTGATGTTATTGCTTATATTATGTCTGAGATGCTAATACAGTTCCTTAAACTGTCATATTGCAAAGTCGTTGCCTTTTACAATAGATATGACCAAAGCTTTATTAAAAGTGTATTGTTTTGATTTAATTTTTTTGAAAATGAAAAGTGAAGACGTTTAACAATAGGATTGTATGAGTCAATTACTTGTAAAGTAATGGGACCTTGGGTGTTCACTGTGTCAAAGCTATCTGGTTGAGTTCCTGTTGGATATTGAGCAGTGCCCCCCCCCCCCCCTTCACTGCTCAGCACATACGTCACCACCCTGTGTCATCTGTTAGCATTCTGATTTATTACACCCCCCCCCCCCCCCACCCCTCCTTCTAATTTATTCCTTCCGCACGTCCAACATGATGAGTTACATACAAACACCCTTGCATTGTCATAATAGTCAACACTTCACAAATATGAAACAACCTACTTATTCGTTATATCAATAAAACACAATACATATGTACCTTTCTAGGAGTACATCAACAAAAATTAAAAACTTTATAAGAAAAGTTAATCAAAAAGTGAGAAAAACACAGACTAACTTCATTCCGATAACTTGTTATATGAACAGCAATTTTTTTTTGGTTGAAAGTGATTAAAAATTTCCATTTGATGATACCAGATGTCAAAATATGCAGGGCTCCTTGATCTACGTTATTCTATAGCTGTTTTCAGTGCTTGATTTATTACATAATTACACACAAGTGCTTGTATCAGTGATGTCCAATTACTTTATCAAATTGAGTCACCAATTAATATAAGTCAATTCTAAAGTAGTTACCATTATTATAAAATATGTATTAAAACTGGTAAGGTATTTTGATCAGTGTTAGTGAAATACCTTCGACCAGTGCAAAAATACAGTGTTGTAGAAAGGGGGGGGGACGGTCCGCTCCGGGCGTCGGGTGGCAGGTGTCAGGGGGGGGGGGGGGTGAAATTTGAGGGTGTAAAAATAGAAAATAGAAAAAAAATTAAAGTAATAAAAAGCTAACAAAAAATGTCAACTTTTATACCAAAATGGGTTTTTAAGGTTGTAATTGTTTTCATGTGTAATACTGTTTTTAAACGAATTTTTGAACAACCGAATAATTGTAAATTAAAAATAAATGTATTTTTAAATTTTTTAAAACTATTTCTTCGAAGTTGTCTTACAACCACCCTGGGTGGTAAAAATAGTTGCTATGCCATTGTAAAAATAAGAGAAAAAAGAAAAAAAAAAGTGGTAGTTACATTAAATGGAGGGTGTGGTAGTGGTTTGGTTATATATAAACACGGATTTACTCTTATCACCTGTATTGAAAAAGGGTTTCAATAAAACCATCAATTCTATGTACAAACACGACAATCAGAGGTTACAAACACGCCTACTGCATGTCTTTTTTTGCATCCCGCAAACAATATAATTTTTGCTAACTAAATTCGCTAAAATGCTACTTAGAATTTACATATATATCATTAAAATTAACCGCAGTCTCGGCATTCACGATCTTAAGACTGAGAGATTCGATCCTACGAACTAACCTCCTGCTAACAGGGTTCAACTGGAAAAGGAGTTGGTCAAGTGACATGTTAAATTAAAATCGATGACTCATGATTAGTCATTGCTATTAATAGATTAAAGGGATAATACAAGTTAATATAAAGAGAAGGTCAAAGGTCAATAATGAACAAGAAACAAGCGGTTAGAATAAAAGAGTTGAAAGGTCAACGGTATAACTGGACTAATAGAGAATTAATAATAGAGAACCCTGTTAGCAGGAAGTTAGTTCGTATGATCGAATCTCTCAGTCTTAAGATCGTGAATGCCGAGACTGCGGTTAATTTTAATACCAGTTTAAAAGAGGATCTACTGCCTATTTATACCAATATATATATATATAAGCTCAAAAATGAAGAAAAGCAACACCCAGAGAAAAAGACACAGTTACAAACTCAAATTTTCGGATGATCCGTCTTCAGGAGAAAAGAGAATGGTCGACCAAGCACGCCGGAAACACAACGGCAGTTTCCGAACTTAAGGGTGAGTGTCTGTGGTTCGTACTCTCTTCCTTATTTTATTTTATGTTTATTTTATACTATATTTACTTTGTACTATAGATACATTTTTCACTTCATTAGCTGTTTATTCTAAAATGAGTAAATACGACATAATAATTGATTGCACTACGTTAGAATTGCCGTGTTTATACTGATTCAGGTGAACTAGTATCGATTGACCAGTCGTCCCATTTCGATTAGAATAGGGATATGTTTTCTTGCCCTAATGCCGGCCTTAGTATTATAATGAAGGCTGAGGAGGCGAAGCATTACGGAGGACTTGCCAAAGAAAAGGGTCCTTGACGGTCCTTCCTAGGACCCTCTCAGGGCAAAAACACCGGCTTTTTTTGATGACCCTTAGGGCCTGTCGCAAGCGTCTTTACAAAACCTCCCTTCTACCTTCCCGGCCTTCCTTTCTTTACGCACCATTTCCCCTAGGTAACTAAGTAACCTGACAACTTTCTGTCTTATATTTTATGTAATTGTAATAACTATTTAAATTAAATATAAATAAATACATGCATATTGTCAGTGCCACAGAGTTTAGTAAATAAGATAGTATTATTAACCGTCATACCTCGTCTATCGCTGGTGAAGTCGCCCGACCGGTTTCGCAATGGCTGCATCATCAATGAGACTAACGTTACCTGCTAAAATCACAGATATAAATACCTATTTTAACTCAATGATGCCAATACATGCCTAAATTTCCTACCTAATAGTTTTATTAAAATATGCTTAATTAAAATAGGGCATAAGGTAAAAGATTAAATGTAATAGAAGAAATGGAAATATATAAACACAGAAATACTGATAACCTAATAAACGAACAGATCAAGCACCAGACAGACATAATAATTAAACCAATTAAATCAATTTATTAATATAAATACAAATTCTGAAAATTGATTTTAGGTTCTTACTCTAAGGACACATATAGATATACACATATTCACACACACACACACACACACAACATATATATTTTTATATATATATATATATATATATATATTTTTTTTCGTTGGAAATACGATCCAAAACGGACAAATATAGTTCAATATAAACAAAGAAACATAGAGAAATCAGAAGAACACACTTACAGTCTCTAATTTTTGGTTTGAACCGTCTTCAGGAGAGATAAGAGAGGGAAACCAAGCGCACTGGATCAGAGACGGTTGGAGACCAACAGTGTTGCCGCATGCGCGCCCGTTCACAGAAAATAAGGTAGACAGGAATCAATTTATAATTAATTTATAATTTATAAAATAAAATAATGGAATATGAAAACAATAAATATATAAAAAAGAAAAAATTGAAAAAATAAGGGAAATTGATACAGAGAAATTGATACATAAACAAAAGTGCTGACTAAGCTATGATAAAATAAAATAAAACTAAGAATACAAATAATAATAACAAATGAAATAATTTAATAAAAAATGTGAAAAGGCAAGGAACTTTTAGACATTATCGCTTTAGATTGAGGCCAGGTGCACTACGCGCACTTAATAGCCAAATATGGGCTTCTTCGGAGGCTCGTAGTGTGAGATCTTTGCTGTCAGGGGGTATTTGTCGCAGAATCTGTAACCTGTAGCACTCATTAAAAGGGAGACCGTGGCTATTTTAATGAGTGCTTTTAATGAGTGCTACAGGTTACAGATTCTGCGACAAATACCCCCTGACAGCAAAGATCTCACACTACGAGCCTCCGAAGAAGCCCATATTTGGCTATTAAGTGCGCGTAGTGCACCTGGCCTCAATCTAAAGCGATAATGTCTAAAAGTTCCTTGCCTTTTCACATTTTTTATTAAATTATTTCATTTGTTATTATTATTTGTATTCTTAGTTTTATTTTATTTTATCATAGCTTAGTCAGCACTTTTGTTTATGTATCAATTTCTCTGTATCAATTTCCCTTATTTTTTCAATTTTTTCTTTTTTATATATTTATTGTTTTCATATTCCATTATTTTATTTTATAAATTATAAATTAATTATAAATTGATTCCTGTCTACCTTATTTTCTGTGAACGGGCGCGCATGCGGCAACACTGTTGGTCTCCAACCGTCTCTGATCCAGTGCGCTTGGTTTCCCTCTCTTATCTCTCCTGAAGACGGTTCAAACCAAAAATTAGAGACTGTAAGTGTGTTCTTCTGATTTCTCTATGTTTCTTTGTTTATATTGAATTATATATATATATATATTATATATATACACGAGTATATATATATGTAAATGTATATATACAAAACTAAAGTTTATCGGGACTCAGTCAGTTCTTCACGTTCAAATTAAATGCTCATTTTCAACGTTTCGGTTTTTATTTAAAACTCTTTTCATAGGCAGAAGTATAAAATAAAAACCAAAACGTTGGAATTGGAATGTATAATTTGAACCTAAAGAACTGACCGAGTCCCGATAAACTTCAGTTTTATTTCTATTCCACGGTCGATACTTTTATCAATATATATATATATATATATTAGTGTATTTTGGCAGCAAGTCCTCTTTCAAGCATATATTATTGAATTTGATGGCAGGTTCATGGCAGATAATCTGCCATCAAATTCAATATATATATATATATATACTCACACCTTATAGAGAACTTCAAACAGTGCGAAAACTATGAAAAGGTGTTAGAATATGGTTGAACGTTTTGAAATCATTAAGAATATTACTTGGGATCCCATTACTGTATAAATGAAAACGAAGCCGAGTTGAGAGAATTCCATGCAAAAATAACAAGTTAGCCAAGAACTTGATAGTCAAATACAAATCATTAATGACTAAGGCTTTTATAATCATCAGGTTTTGTCTTACCAACTAAAAATATTTCAATTTTAAACGGTTCTTCTGATTACGCTTTTAATTATTTCAATTTTTTTTTTATAAATATATAAAAATAAAAGCACATTTTATATTTTTTTTCTTTTAATTGTATTTTTTAATTACCTCGGATTTAATATATTTGATTTAATTAATTTTTTAATGAAGGTTTTAAAATATGAAAATTGTATTTTAATTACATTGATTTATTTTAATATAATGCTACCTTTAATCAATAAAAATATTGAAATTACCTAAACAAAAAAAATTTTGGAATCCATTTATAATAATTTTCTACTTTAACATTAAGGAATCAGAAAAAAGACTAAAACCATTTAATTGTAACAAGCAGTCATCATCAGAGTCAAACTGCTAAACAGTATCAGTTTGTCTCAGGATAACAGTTAATCAGCAGTAGTTACGGCAGCAGCTTCTGAGTTGACCACATTTCTGCTGAGGTTTCTAGATGTCTACTAGTTTGTTTTACAGAGGTGTTTACATAAAACACTAAACACTATTTAAAACACTTTTAATATTTTAAATAGTGTTTCATCTAAATCATATGTACCTTCATGTATTTACCTTGACTCCTCTGGATAATACCTTTGACACATCGCAAGCTAGTCACGAAACTAGAAAACCTCCTCGAAAAAGTTGTCAATGTAGAAGTTGCTCTTAACTTTTAAAAGTATATATATAACTACAGATATATAAAGACCTCAGAGCGATTATTTTCCATCATTTTTGGTGAGTTTACTTGAATATTTATATCACGTGTTTTGCAAAAATTGTGTATATATATAATAAGATTTTATAATAAAACGTGAAATAACAATCAACGATCAAACCATAATATGAAATGGACTAAGATCTTTCAACCGTAACAAGTGATATTCTTTAGAATAAAAAACTCAACTAATTTTTTGATAGGTCTTAATCTTTCATTACCATTTCATATTTTGGCCTGATTATTTATATATATATATATATATACATATATATCAATACTTCAATATAGTTAAAAATTGAAGATACGAGAGATAGGAACATCTTCAGGAGAAAAGAGAAAGGCTGGTTTTAATATATATATATATATATATATATATATAACTAGAATTTAAAAAAGAACACATAGAAAGGAAACCACTGAACTCACTACTATATTTCGATGTCCTTGTCTTCAGGAAAAGAAGTGAATCGCTCCAAAGGCTGATAACGACTGACTTGGCGTTCGAATATATATATATATATATATATATATATATATAGGTGTGTTCTCTAATCGGGGTTCGGTCAATTTTCCAGGATAAAAAATCAAACTCTCGTTGCCATCTCAGGCATGGCAACGAGAGTTTGATTTTTTATCCTGGAAAATTGACCGAACCCCGATTAGAGAACACACCTATTCTATCAAACGGTCGATATATTATTGAATCTGTTATATATATATATATTATATATATATATATATATATATATATATATATATATATATAACTGGGACACACGCATGGACCCACAAACTCTACTCTCCTATTGGTCACCATTGTAACGAATCATATTCCTTTCCCCGAACAACTCATAGAAAACAATATACATATATATATTATATAGATCAATATAGAAAAAGAAACATAGAGAAATCAAAAGAACACACTTACAGTCTCTAATTTTCGGTTTGAACCGTTTGAACCAAGCGTTTGGTTTCCCTCTCTTATCTCTCCTTAGGACGGTTCAAACCGAAAATTAGAGACTGTAAGTGTGTTCTTTTGATTTCTCTATGTTTCTTTTTCTATATTGAACTATATTTGTCCGTTTTGGATCGTATTTTCAACGAAAAAGTGTATACATATATATGAATTTAATTTTATTACTGAAATCACAAAAAGAAAGAAAGAATCGTACCCAATCGAAACGATTTAGTTTTAATTTTCCAATTGTATTAATATAACAATTTTCTATACTTTGTTTACGTGATGTTACTTAAGTTGTATTTAATATTGAATGTTTTACTTGTAGACTGAAACACTGTTATTTCTAAAATCGCAGGGCTATGATTGGAAGAAGTGGAGATCTGTTGGAAGCCAGAATAGAAGGAATAAGGTTGTGGGAGTTACCCCAGTAAATAGATGTCTTACACGCCAAAGCAAATCGAGAGAGAGAGAGAGGCCATGCTTTTCCTTTGACTTGTGTTTCCTTTTAGCAGCGCACAAACTTCTCTTTGACCAATCACCTTTGTGTAATCCCAGCCGTCCGCTATAACATAATAACACTTAATACTACACTAACATGAATGCCTCAAGGTCTTGAGCCTTTTCATGTCAATCAAATTGTTTTATCTATGGTTTTTGTGGCAGGATTTCATCGCCTCTTTTGCACATCACAAAATATAACAATCATTTCTTACGAATATATTCTTATATTTCATTGACTAAATATTGCTTACAATATCTTTTAGGGTAGCATTTTAGTCATAAATATATTCATTCATGACGAGGAAAAAAAATTTAATGAAAGCAACACAGAGAAAAGAATATATATAACACACTTTTTCGACATGCGTACCTATTGGGAGGTGATGTTCCCCGTAGGCCAGAAGGGTTGCGAAATTTTGATGTGAGTTATATCTGTGCTTTTCTTTCCCTTGCTTTCGAAATAATATTTATCTAAAGACTGATGGACGGGTTCTTTTATTTACGTTATATATATAAATAGATCTATTTCAAACTCAGTTATGTCTTGATAATGGCTGAGGACAGCAGAAACATGGACTCATGTAACATGTCGACTATCGGAAGCACATTATATACTGTTGATATAGTAACAAGAACTCTATTCAGAAAACTTGAGAAACTTATTAAGAAGCCAGTTTCAGCAAAATATGGTCATATTTTTAACAATGTGTGTTTACAGGAAGGGCTGCTACCAAAATTTACCAATGTATATATATATATATATATATATTTATATATATATATATATAAACAGTTCAAAATTGAAGATAGGTAACACACAAAGTAAAGAAACACGCTTACAAACTCAAATTTTCGGGCAATCGGTCTTCAGGAGAAAAGAGAAAGGGAGACCAAGCACGTTGTAGACGCAACAGCTAGTAACCTATATAGTATATATTCAAAGGCAATCATTTATATACCTTCCTGCAGGACCCTTCGCCTCCTGATGACAGCGATCGTCGAAATCTATAGAAGTGAGTTATTGCTCTGTCTATCTGTGTGCTACCTTCTTTTTAATTTGTTTTTATATATGTTCAAACTGCATAAAAAATTGGGGGAAAAATCTAAGATCTTTCAACTGTAACAAGCGGTCTTCATCAGAGTCCAAGCCCATAGACGAAGACCGCTTGTTATGGTTGAAAGATATTAGTCTTTTTTTTCCTCTTTCTAATATTAGTTTAACATTGATTGTTATTTCACGTGTTTGTTAAATAAACCAGTTTAGTTTATATATATATATATATATATATATATATATATATATATTTATATATATATATATAGTTCAATGTACATAAAGAAACGTAGAGAAATTAAAAACACACACTTACAGTCTCTAATTTTCGGTTGAACTGTCTTCAGGAGAGATAAGAAAGGGAAACCGGAAACCCTTTCTCCAACCGTCTCTGTACCAGTGCGCTTGGTTTCCCTTTCTTATCTCTCCTGAAGACGGTTCAACCGAAAATTAGAGACTGTAAGTTTGTGTATTTAATTTCTCTACGTTTTTTTATGTACATTGAACTGTATTTGTCCGTTTCGGATCGTATTTTCATCAAAAAAAAAAAAAATATATATATAGAGTCTAGTCGAAGGTTTTGTCCGGTTAACATTGTTGTTCCTTTAAATAATGTAAATTTCATTTTCTTAGTTAAAAAATTCTTACTTCTGCCTATGAAAAAGGTTTTAAATAAAACCGAAACGTTGGCAACGAGAGTTTAATTTTTTATCCTGGAAAATTGACCGAACCCCGATTAGAGAACACACCTATTCTATCAAACGGTTGATATATTATTGAATCTGTTATATATATATTTAGTTAGCTTCAGCTATTCAAAGGGACTACTTCTACTCGATGACGACAATGTCGAAATATCGTTGTGAGTCTTTTGTGTATGTCTTTATTTGTTTTTTCTCTTTCATGTGTTAACTATATATATATATATATATATATATTACTAAAAGACATTTTGAAGCATTGCTTTACAAAAACTTTGTATAAAACCACCAGATATATTTTAAAAATATATACAAGCGTAATAACCTTATTAGTACTTTTTTTTTGTAGTTTTTTTTTAACTAGTTAGCGATGAGTTTAAATTGGAATTGTGCGTGGGATCAATAGCTTGTTAGAGTTAGAGGAGATTACTGCAGACTTCAACAAAGGTGGGACGCCATCTTAGGTAGAGGAGGAGGAGTCATTCAAATGTAGTCGTGATGGAATAGAAGGTAGTTTTCTTCCCTTGGGCCTCCGTACCAGGCCTTCGATGAATACACAGATAATCAATTCAAACTCACTCTATCGAAAAACATACCTTCTTCCACCCTTTTTATTACAGTAAAAAAAAGAAATCAATTATTGATTCAATAAGCAAACTTATTTCAATTTAAAAACCTCTTTTGGTAAGTAAAATATGAATTTCAATATTAGTAATTGCCACCAATAAAGTAAAACAAGTACAAATATATACAATATATATTTAAAAGTGACTTTATCACTGTGTTCAATTTGTTGAAGACTTTCTGTAAAAATTTAACAAAACGAATTAGTGTGTAAGACACACTCACAAGACCTCTTGTACCTCTGGTAACTGCGTTTACCGTTTGGATTGCACCCAGTGTGATTCTTTTTATGTGGGTTTGGCTTCCACCAAGCTAAGCCTGCGTATGAATAATCACAGGTCATCCGTTGGCAAACGCAGTGACCTTCCCGTTGCTACTCATGCCAGTTCTCACGGACTCAGTTTTAATGACTGTTTCCGTGTACAGGTCCTGAGTTGATCAGACTAATTCGAAAGTTACTCTGAGAGCTTCAGAAGAAGCACTTATTAGTCTTCTGGGCGGTAGATCGGCTCCTGGGCTTAACCTCAATCGTTGATTTTTTTTTTTAAAGTTGTTATCAGCTTTTAATTTTATTTTAGTTAAATGTTTTCATTTTTTAATTTTTATTTGGCTTTTATCTCTTTATCTTCCCTGTCTACCTTTCCTCCGAAAGTTGGCTACCCTGTTTGAGTGCTTCAGTTCGAACGCCAAGTCAGTCGTTATCAGCCTTTGGAGTGATTCACTTCTTTTCCTGAAGACGAGGACATCGAAATATAGTAGTGAGTTCAGTGGTTTCCTTTCTATGTGTTCTTTTTTAAATTCTAGTTTATATATATATATATATATATCACTATTTTTCTTTTTTATCGAGGTTTGTTCTACCTTCTATAATATAACACCTTTAAGCCGATGTTTCGTCTATATTTGTAGACATTTTCAGGGCTACATCAATACAGAATTATAATTACAATAACAGGAAAAGTAATTATATTACATTATTTAATTAAAAAACATAATTACCTTGGTATTTGTCTATTGTGAGGAAGCAACTACATAACGGTTTTTGTTCAAATCAGCTAGTGTGCTGCCCTAGTGACTGTTTTTTCGAACCTTCTAATCAGACTTGATAACTCAAAACAATCGTAAAAACTCATTAAAACTATATCAAAAAATAAGAACCAGGAAACTACAACCATATTTGTTAATTTAAGTAATAGACTATATATTTTACTTAGATTTTCTGTATCTGTTTTTTTATTATTTTATTATTGTAAAAAAATATATAGTTGACCAATATAGTTGACAAAACCTTGATAGAAAAGAGAAATAGTGTTAAATATATGTGGTCGAGATAAGGAAACCATTTGTATATATATACATATAAATATATCAATAAATATATATATTCATGCATAGGTATTCATGCACCTAGGAATATTAAGGCCTATTATTTCCTGAGTGTTTTAGCTGATTACTGAGGCAACACTAAATCTCGAGGCGTCGTGAATACATGTATTAGAATAAATCTATTCACTCATGTATTTTCCTAACCTGGTATTCAATTCTGGTATTCGCTACATTATTGTGTTTTATTGTAATATTGATTTAAATGTGCTCTATTATATGATTAACTCCCGAAGAAAAGCCTACGCAGATAACTACGCCAGAGAATAACAGCTCATTATTCTCGAGGCACATACAATAATTTATCTCCATAAAAAGTTCTATAATGACTTTTTTAGTAAGTGTTAATACATAATAAAAAAAAATAATAATCACTATTAATATTCGAAAATAAAGGTTTAAAATAGTTAAATAAAAGTATGTAAACAAAATAGAGTAGAATAATTAACAAAACATCAGGCTTACCACTCTAACTCTTCCCTTCATATCTAAAAATCGAAACCAACAAAATAATTAGGTTGGACAACCTGAATTTTATCTTTGTTTTTTATTACCCCGCCCTCCTCTTTTCATTATTACTCCGTTTTTAAGTATGCGATTAAATTTCTTACATTATTATCAGATAAGTAGACGTAGAAAGTTACTTTTCAACTCTTCTAGAGATACAAAAGTCTTATTATTGTAAACTGCCGTCACAACTTGCCTCTTGTCAGTGGTGTCGTCTGACGGGGGTTTGCTATACAAAAACCGGTCCGACGACTCCACCAACAAGAGTCTTCCTATAAAAGAACTTACTAATAATATTATATTTATTAACCTTACAGGATTCATAACGTCTTGAATATATATTTAAACAAAAAAATAATTAATCTATCGAATAAAAGGTTGTGTTATTGTAAACTATTAATAATAAAAGATAAAATTATTATATATTACGTTAAAGTTTAAAATTGGGTTGTGAAAAGTTATGCATGCTTAAGGAATAAAAGCGATGTTTAATGAACATGAGTTATTGTAAGGAGCAATAAGTTTAATTTGTTCTTCTTATCTTTAGAAATCAGACTGATTTGATTCTGTTATTTATATTTCTTTAGATCAGAGTTTTTCAAACTTTTTTCAACGCAGTACCCTTGTTGCTTCAGTAACTTTCCCAGGAACCCCAGATTCTAATGATTTTATACAATCATAACATAAATATTTTCAATGATTTTATAAATAGTATTTGTGTTTAAAAACAATTAAAAACTAATATTACTGCAATGCGTATTTTTCGAAGAAAAGTTGAAAACTAAAAGATTTTAATTTTCATATCTTCCACAACACATGAAACAGAATTATCAACAGCTTTAACACAAAGTTTATTTGTAATCATTTTTGGTTTTATACTTGAAAGTTTCACTCTCAAGTCAGAACGAGCATTAGGTCTATGTGGTGTTTAATTTTTATGGTAGTATAAAAGGAAAAACTGGTTTTTACATATGTAGGTAGTGGGAAATGGCAGCAATGTGTGAACTGCTATTTTTACAATAGACGGAAATTCGGTAATCAGATAGCTCCAAAAACTGACTAGTGATTTATCCTAAATATGAATAAAATTTTGGCTACCTGTACTTATGTGTATAAGTATTATTCGGTTTCATGATTCACAGGAAACACAGAATAAATCCATAATCACTAATGAAAAAAAATTTAGAAAAATTTTTTCTCTACATGTTTTTCACGAAACCCCAGACAGTCCGTTAAGCTGCGGAATCCACCAAAATAATTAAAGTAGTTGTACTCTAGTATTTGATAAGCCTGTTATAGAATTCTAGTTTTATATACTAGTATTAGAATAAATGTATTTATTCATGTATTTTCTTATCTTACACACACAGACACACACACCACACACACACACACACACTCATAAACACACACACACGCACACCTGGCATTCAATTCCAGTATTCTCTATAAGCATTAAAATAAGATTATTCCAGTACTTTCAAAACTTAGCATAAAATTATCAAATTCCATTCTAGTATTAAATGAAATGTGTTCTAGGATATACTAATCTTGAGATAACATTTTCATCTTTTATCCTAGTCTTAAAATAAGTGTATTCTAATATTTGTTAATTCTGGCATGAAATCCCAGTATTCTATTCTAGTATGGGGATAATATATTCCAGTATATCCCAACCCAAGCATTGAATTCTAGTATTCTGCTCTAATAGTAAAATAGATCCATTTTACTGTATGCTAACTCTGAGACAAAATGATGGTATTCAGGTCTAGTATTCGCTAACGTGAGCTTAAAAGTAAAGCGGCCTATAAATTACAATTTTTTTAAGTGAAAACAGTACAATAAATCATATTTTAGCTAACAAGTTTCATTAATGCTATTTAAGACAGAAAAAATTTTCAAAATAAACTATATACTAAATAAAATATTATTAACATAGGAAATGATATTTCAAAGTAGTAAAAAATAATATGTTCTTTTTAGAAAATGTAAAAAAGCTGAACATATTAAATTTATCCAAGATATAGGAAGGTGCAATAAACAGAGAAAACAACCTGATCAGTATCGTAACAACATTGTGTTATAATATATATCAAGAAGAAAAATTCTATTTGAAATAAAATATTTCGAACATCAATTTTATGATTATTATTTTCTAGATATCAAAATATGCCACTTTAAATGAATATTAGACATTTATTTAGGAACCATTTTCAATTTCAATCTATTGAAATTTCTTTTTTAAAATTCTATAAAGACCTAAAAGAGATTTTTCTTGAAATGATTGGATTCATCTTTCTTCTCCGAGAAGAAGATTGACGCATCGAAATAAGTCAATATCCGGTGAAAAGGAGACAACATCTTGTTTAGAATTCTATGATATTCCTTTTAAAACTTTTAACTTGTAGCGCAAATATATTGATTTCAATTCCATATTATTCAAATATTACTTTTATATTTATATTTTTTTTTTTTTTTAGTTTAACCCTGTTATTTTTAATTTGAAAATAATCTTAAAAATAAAAGTATGTTCGTTTGATATATTATAAATTCTGGTTAAGATTATTTTAAATTTACACCTACACACACACACACACACACACACACACACACACACACACACACACACACACACACACATACACGCAGAAATATACAAATATATATATATATATATAGTGGTAGAGAGAGTTACCGCTCTACCTTCCTCCAGGACTCTTCGTCTCCTGATGATGACAATGGTCGAAATATAGAAGTGAGTTATTCCTTTTTCTATTCCAACTGGGGTTTAGTTGGCTTTTTGACTCTGACGAAGAACGCCTATTACGGTTGAAAGATCTTAGTCTTGTTTTCCCATTTCATGTTGTGGTTTGATCATTGATTGTTATCTCACGTTTTTATGTTAAATCTTTATATATATATATATATATATATATATATTAGAAACAAAATTAAAGTTTACCAGGACTTAGTCAGTTCTTCAGGTTCAAATTAAACTTTCATTGACCACGTATCGGTTTTTATTTAAAAACTTTTTATAATCTTACAAAACAGATGAAATATAACAAATAATTTAACCATTCAAAAATCAAACACGCATAAAAAGCTGAATTAGTTACAAATGAGAAATTACAATAGATATTTTAACATTAGGTTAGTGAGTAACACTTAAAAAAGTATAAAATTTTGAAACAGAAAAACTAAGCAGTACATTAGAAATTATCTTACAGAGGAAAATAGTTTGTGGATTTCAACAACACTCTAGTTTCAATGAACACGTGACACTGAACTGAAAAAACAAGCAAGGCAACCAAATTTCACCAGACAACCAAATCAATTTTCCATCGATCAACAATGTTTAACTTAACACACCCGAATAAATAGTATTTAAATTTGAAATGTCACTTCTATAATTAACGGATCCAGAGTTTTCCTCCTCTGTTTATCGATTGTTTTGGCTATTATTTTTATTTCATTAAAATCAATAGGCTATAATTTATATTTTATTGACATAAAAATAATAGTTATTTATATTGTTATCAAATTTCATATGAATGTAGATATGAATGTACATTTAGACTAAAATGTAATACAAATCAATATATATATATGTATTCAAATACAATCCGATTGTTGTCAATTGATATCAAGAATTCATATATTTCATGTAGGATATTATCCCAAGACACATCATTCGTGTAATAATGTTTTTAGGAAATAACGAAACGAGTTTAGAAGTTTAAAATCCCAGCATTCAATCTGCTGTGGAAGACGTTATAGTTTATTAAATTAATTCCAATAACAAATTTTAAAAAAAAAACTTAGAATTTCGTGGAATTATTTCATTCAGATATTGCTGTAAAAATAAATATAAGATATAATTTATTGCATTTTTTTTTACCTTTCATCTTTGATATCATGTTGTCATGGATTTAAAATCCATCATATACAGAATAGATAATGGATTTCAAACAAACAATTATGAAAAAATATGTTATGTTTGGTTGTTAGAGTAAATAGCTGGGAAATTTGACCTTTGACAGTAGATAGGTTTGCACAATTTGTGCATACAAGCATCAGTGTTTGGTTTACACATTACTGCATAAATTGGCAACCCTGTCTCTCCAGGTGAACATGGAACGGTCAAAGCATTTGCATGTCAACCGCACAACGTCTCATTTCAAGTTTTTTGAAAACGTCAAGTATATTCAAGTAAAAAATAATTTATAACCTTTTTTTAACTATAACAACTAAGCACAGTAATTGAAATATCATGATTCTTTTTATAATTTTTTTTTTTTTTCTTCAACTTTCGGGGAATATTTTATGGCTATTTAATGAGGCATTCAGCGGTTAAAAAAAATTGTTCTGAAAACTGAAAATGTACTGTAACACCCCTTTGTTGTATGCAATTTTGATAAAAAATATCTCATCTTATCCTCCACAGAATATTCTATTTTTAGGTATAGTGTCATTTTGATCCGTTTATCGGTATGTCTTGCATCACTTTCACAAGCTTTCAGATTGAATTTTAAGTCATAATTTTTATATTTTAATGAATAAAGAAATATTTTCTGTTGTTTTTAAAATCCTGAAGATAACTTTTGTTTATTGTGTTTGTAGTATTAAAAATAGTGCCAAAATATCAAATCTGTAAAATTAGTAGTTTAGGAGAAAAAAAATGGTCAAAAAACTGGTTTTTGGCAAAAACGTTTGTCTTAAGTCATCCATAATTGCTCCCAAACAATGAGGCTCATCTACACTATGAGGTCCATTTTTGTATAAAATATCAATTTGTGGCCAGAATCTTTGAAAATATATTCACCCACCCACCCATGCAACCACCCACGTACCCACCCAAGCACCCACTCACGTACCCATACAAGCACCCACCCACGTACCCACACAATCACCCACCCACGTACCCACACAAGCACCCACCCACGTACACACCCAAGCAACCACCCACGTACCCACACAAGCACCCACCCACGTACGACTTCTAGGACTTCAAAACATGTAATTTTGTCAAAATCTCGAGATTAACTTTTCCTCTATCAGAATACTTATAGAAAAGTAAAAAAAAAGGAACACCTTTAAGATGCAAACTTAGTTGAAATCTGCCATATAATTATGGAACATTTAAAAGACAAAACTAGTATTAACATTAAATGCAATTAGTTTACATAGATGTTATACTGTTGCAATTAATTTATCATAATATAATTGCTTGAATAAAGTATTGCAAATAAGAGTTGGAGTGAACTATGTTCTAAAGATTGTTCATACAATGTTGAAAGTTTAGCTTGTTTACTCTAAGCGACAGATTTACCAACTGTCTAGATTAATGTTGCCGAAATTCTACCGTCTTGTTCGACGCTAATTACAACACCTTGTATAGCACCTGATTTGCATAATCAGAGTTATCTATCCACTCCCTAACTAAGCTAGGGGGTCCCTGTAATATCCTTCAACTTCTCAATATGCTGTTATTAAAATAAAAATAAGCTAAACTAAGCACCGAACATTAAAATCATAATTTGTTATTCATCAAGTTAAATGTTTTAAATAAAAAAATATGCGAATCTATAAATACAATGAGTTATAGACATTTATATTTACATTTGTAGCATTTTCATAATGCCTGAGGGAGAACACTAATTGATCGAAACGAGTTGTTTATACGGATTAAATTTTTATATGTGGAGACTATTTCATTAGATTTTTACCCTACAATGAGTAAATACCAAATAATAACTGATTGAATTCTCCTGCATCCTGCCCTTTCAATACCTGAGGGAGAAAACTAAGTGTTCGAAACGCGATGTTTATACGATTAATTTTTTATATATGGAGACCATTTCATTAGCTTTTTACCCTACAATAGAATAGATTGCCTTTAATAGTTAACTAACCTGAAAAATAATCTGAGTTACAATTTTTCGCTTTTAAATATATATTCAAGTCTATGTATTACATATTTTTAATATATATATATATATATATATATATATAATATATTATATACATAAAAAGATTTCACATAAACACGTGAAATAACAATCAATGATCAAACAAAATAAGAAATGGGAAAACAAGACTAAGATCTTTCAACCGTAACAAGCGATCTTCGTCAGAGTCAAAAACCCAACAGAGTCAAAAAACCCAGTTGGGTTTTTGGCTCTGACGAAGACCGCTTGTTACGGTTGAAAGATCTTAGTCTTGTTTTCCCATTTCTTATTGTGGTTTAAACATATATATACAAATGTAACTTTTGGTAAGAATCCTGCTTATAAACGAACATTGTTAAAAATAATGTATAAATTGGCTGAAACTTTCTTTTTTATAAGTTCTCAAAAATTTTCTAAATATCGTTTTTGTTATTATACCCAGATTATATAATATGTTTCTAATCGTCAATATTTATACTTTTTCTATGAAAATATGACTGAAAACGGACAATGAAGTTCAATCTAGATAGATAAATATATAGAAATTAATAACACACTTTTACAGTCTCTAATTTTTGCTTTAAACCATCTTTAGGAGAGATAAGAGAGGAAACCAAGGTATAGAGACACGAAATTTTGAAATCTACGTATTTTAGAAATGAGAGTGGCACTTCTTAGGAGTTTTTCACTTATAGCAGCTGATTCTGGTCCCGATTAACGACGATAAGTGAGGGATGACTGTGTTTTAATTTTGGATAATTTTTATCGTACACAGTTATACAATTACAGAGATTCATAAATGTTCATTAAACGGGAAACTTGCAGCTTATTCAAATGCAAAACTATTTTCTCCTGCATTATTTTCTGATAAAACTTTCGTTAAATGAGTAAGCATAATTTACATGATCTTGAATTTTTTTTTGATTCCGGAATTAAATTTGTAGCACAGTTGATTTATGGTTAATTATCCTGAATCATTCCTCAAACAATCTGAAAGTTGTACAATGCTTATATTAAATTAAAAAGTTTTTTTATATATTTGGCTTACGTTTTTGTTAAATCATATCCCAATTAATGAACATTAGTTTGTTCCAAGCTATGTGAAATGATTTTAATGGCAGAATAATATATTTTTAAATGTAAACTGGCTCGCTTTTTAATCCAAAATTAAATAAATTCTGGACAGTTTTGTTATATTACCATATTAAAAAAGAGTGTAAAGAATTCAATGTAAATTAAAAAAAGATATGATTAAAAGGGAAAAGAAACACTAAGTTTACCATAAACAAACCGTTTCGAACATTTAAAGTTCATCTTCAGGTTACATCTCTCTCAGTCAAGAGATCTTGACTAATTGGGGAGTCAACAAATGCAATAGTGTCTGATCAGGTGATATTTCCTTTCTAAGGCAGATGTTACCTGATGATGAATACTAAATGCTCGAAATCTATTGATAAAATCCTTTGTGTGTGTGTGTGTGTGTGTGTGTGTGTGTGAAGACCTTATTGTTTCTTTTCCTCTCTAATCATGCGTAAATACCACACAATAACCTCTTGGCTAGCCCGTGAGTGAAAAAAAATATGCCTGGAAGTACTAGTAAATATATTGGTGTTAACTAAGTTGTGCGTCAAGAGAACTCTGTGTTTTCATCAGAGTTACAATAACTTGTCTATGTATTAGAGTAATAACAGTGTGGAAAGTTGAACAATGGTGCACCCTTCGTTTCAGATTAGTAACGAATCCTAGTAACGAGTAACGAATAAACGATCAACCAAAACATTGATATGAATGTTCCAACTGAACTTACTGAGTATTCATGTTGTTTATCTACACAAAAATTAGTAAATTATATTTACTATTGTCTATTAATATAGTTTGTATTCCTTAATAAGTATGAATAGGATTACTGACTTTTAGGTTGAAATATGTTTTTCAAAAAAAAAAAAACAGAAACAAAAGATTTAGTTTATACGAGAAATATTGTCCATATATATTTCTTTTTTGTTTTTAAACGAAAAATATAAAAGATAAGGGTTATACGTTTGAAATGAAAGCACATGGGTTGAATCTTTGAAAAGCCTCTCTTAAAGGATAAAGTGGGGGTGGGAGGGGGTGGAATCATAATTCCTATTTGTTGCCAAGGGAAGACCGATAATCTCCTAAGAAGGGTGGGGGGAGAGTGTGCGTTTCATCTTTTCTTTTAGTAAATACTACATTAGAGAGAATAAATATTAAGTCACTTCTTAAGACAGCTTCAAAAGAAAAACATGAACTTAATTGTCAGATGGAAAATATAAAATAAAACCTATATAAGATATTAAATATCATGAAATATATATATATATATATATATATAATACTTAATTACTATAAAATATATTTTGACTTTTAACACTTATTAACTATTTAACAAAGAAGTAGAAATAACTTTATTTCTTATTAAAGAAGTTATAAAAGATTTTATAGTATTATGGAATAATACCTGTTGTTGGTTATGTTTATTTAAACTATTTCCACTTTTGAAAAAAATAGCTGAGTAATTAGTTAATCAAGAATTATTCATTCTCAAATTTCTTGAATAACTCTCATTATTTTAGAAAATAATGTCACAGTTTGCATGATTTCCACTAAGTCCACAAGTTTTTAAAGTCAAATATAAGTCAATAAGTTTATATTTTAGAGGATAAAACATCTTTTTCGTTATTTTAAAAAAAAAATTCAGATTTATTTTCAGTCATAAATATTTCAGTAAATAATATTTACATTTCAACATTCTGCAAATAGCAATTTAAAAGAAAAAAAAAACTGTTATCAAAGTCATCTTTTTATTATGCAAACGCACTTTTCATCATGGTTAAAAGTGGTTAATTTATGAACTTATCAAATTAAGTTCACAAATTATCATGACGTATTTTTTTTTTATTTCTGATCCAAATTTTACAATAGCTTTAGTGGTAGGCCACAATGAATATACATATTCTATTAGCTCATATACTTTGTTATTATTGACCAAAAACATTATATACATTTGGGAAATATTGCCTAAAACAATAGTGCATGTTTAAGTTATACGGTGAATTATTGTGTAAATTATGGATTTGATGCATAATAGGGTGCAACCTGGATCCATATTCACCCACACACAGACAGACATCGACAAGAAAATGCCATAAAATAACTTTGGAAACCTAGGAACATATAAATCCATCAAAATCTCTAGATCAAACTTCTAGTAACATAATATAAATCTAAATATCTTTAGTAAGAGCTTTGTTTGATTCTGTTTCTGTTTATTTCTATTTACGTAGTATAGGGGCAAATATTAATTTACAGTTAAGTAAAATAGCTAAATATGCAAAGAAAGCAGTGTCTTGAAATTCAATCTTAAATATGAAGTGATGAAAGCAGAATTGTAACATATTTATTAAAAATATGCAATACAGTTCGTAAGTTACTCTTTTACCCTGTATGTTTATTGAACTCTAATTTTGATGTTCCTATTGGCGTGTTCTTTCTCCATATTTGCCAATAGCCAGATTAATGTTGCATTAACAACCCGAATTCATTCATAACGATTATTTTAAACACTTTAACTACTATTATTTGTTTTATAATGTTTTGAATCCACCATTTTATTTCTCTTATTCGTTCATACATGATACAAATATAGTTGAAAGTATCAGTAAACATTGAGTAGAGCAATATTTAATGAACAGTAAAAACAAAATTATTGGTCGTAGGGTAAAAAGCTAATGAAATGGTCTCCACATATAAACATTTATGGTATAAACAACGCGTTTCGAACACATAGTGTTCTTCCTCAGGCATTAACTAAAAAATACAATACCACCAGAGAGTTATCTATAGTACAAAGTAAATATAGTACAAAATAAAAAATAAAATAAGGAAGAGAGTACGAACCTAAGGGTGAGTGTCTATGGTACAACTGACTGGGAATAGGATGGACGTGGGTGAGGGTATGGGGTACATATGTTTCATATTAGAAGGCAGGTACATTTCATTGTTATTTTTTCCCTAAAGGTTAGGCTAAGCCTTTATATTTGCTATAAGACTGAGTATAGGAAAGTGTAGGAATTTATTTTATTTTCTACTATAGTTACCTTGTACTATAGATAACTCTCTGGTGTCATTGTATTTTTTAGTTAATGCTTGAGGAAGGACACTACATGTTCGAAACTCGTTGTTTATCCCATTAAATATTTATATGTGCAGACCATTTCTTTAGCTTTTCACCCTACAATGAGTAAATACCACATAATAACTGATTGCACTACATTAGAATAATTGGTTGTTTTCAAAATAAAGACTAAATCAATTATTAAACTAAAAAGCTTACTTTTCCATGATATTTAACTTTTATGTATTTAATTAAACTGTTTAAAGTAGAAGAGTTTGTTATTAATTCCTGGAATAGAGTGGTATATTTTCTGTTTGACATTTTTGTTGATTCCCGAGCTAAATTATCCCGAGAAGTCATTTCATGACGTATATTTTAATTACAGATAATAGCACTTCATTTACATGTTCATTTAATTAATCAGCTTACAAGCTACAAACAAGTGGATTGGAACTAAAAAGTATATTTATCTAATAAAACAAACTATTATTGTCTGTCTCTTGTGTTTTTTTTATTTCTATTGTTTATTTATTTTTTACATATAATTGTTATCTTTAACAAGGAATGGAATTAAAATATTACTATATCATAAACAAAAGACTAATATATACTACAATACTTAAACCAATTTGGACTTATGGACTCGAAATCTAGGGGTCAGCCAAGCGTACAAATATCCAAAGAATACAATCCATAATCCTTCGAAAAATTGTAAGAGCTGCCTTTTATGTTTCTAATGATACAATTCATAACGATTTAAAATTTCCTTTTATTCACCAGGAAATCCGATCACGATACCGCAAATTTCATGAATCTTTACCCTCCAACCTGAACCCTTTAATTCAGTAATTATCATCCCACCAAATTCCTACCAACCCTACCAGAAGGCTAAAAAGATGTTGGCCCCGAGATTTACTCAGCAATACTAACTGGTTTACAGTGATCAGAATAATTTATATGGAGTACCACAAATGGGTGGTTTCTCCACTCTTTTATTTCATTTTGTTATGTATCACTTATCAATATTATTTGTTACCTGCTGGGTAGATGTAATAAAATAATAAATAAAAAAAATACTATATCCTAATTTAAAATATTTTAGTAACAAAAAATTACAATAAAATAATATATATTTATAAAAATATTGCTTATGAGTAACTGTTTAGCGCATGTTTGGATAATAATTCCATTACTCACAGACAACACGTACATAAACAGCAGGTTTTGAAGTCATGTTGTTCTCGTTATATTGTTGTTGGCTGTTGTTTTGCTGTATTGTTGATACGAAGTAGCGTGAATTGTTTCTCAACATTTATGGTAATTACTTCGAATGGATGATAACTTATGCAAAGTGAGAATGAATCGTAGATAGAATAAAACTTAAGTGTTGATAAGTTTATTTTACCTCTGATATTTTAGATATTGTATTTGTAGAGAGATTTATTTCAATGCAAACAAGCTTGCTTTTTGTTATTAAAAAGAATTATATAATAAGAAATGCTGGTGTGTTTTAGATTTAATAAGACAAGAGAATATTGTCCTTTTACACGTATAGGCGTTATATGGTAATCCAGAAAGCAAGCGCGTACTGTTTTATCAAAATAAAACATAAACTTTTAAAAGTGTATTAAGAAGTGTGCGGAATACCTCCCTCCCCTACCTCCCTCACCCCCATGGAAGAGCACCACGAATACGCTTTGTGAAATTGCCAAACAACCAACTCCCTTGAAGGCGCTCTGAATCAAAAACTTTCTCTCCTGTATATTCAACCAAGCACTTTCATCATTCTTTCCTTATCTCTCAACTAAGCTATCGTACAAAGAAACTTTAAACAAAAACTCTTCCACCCGTATATTTCCATTGTTTTGTTTGTTTCATAAAACACATAAATGTTTGTATACAGCAAAAAATTGATTGTTTAATACTTGTAGTTGTTCTTATTGTACACATTTTTTTTTTCAAATTCAGTATATATTTTTTGAATATAGTTTACATTGACAGTAATATGAAGTTTAAAGCTTTGAAAATACATTAAAAATGATTAATTAAAAAATATATATCAGTGTGTATACCACGCAAACAATTGATTCCGGGCCACTATCTGTTTCCGTTGAAACGATAGCAAAGTCCCATCAGAGTCTATTTCCCAATTACGTTAACTAAAGTCGCATGGGGAAACTTTATCTAACGCAGATATTCAAGATATCGAGACCAAATTTTTACCTATAAAATAGGTAAAAGTCTATAAGATAACTGGTGGGGGCCAGGTTAGCTCAGTGGTTAACGTGCACGCCTCTAAACTAGTTGGTCCGGGGTTCGATACCCACGTGGGAAGTGAATAAATCTGAGCACGTCGTCCTTCGGAGAGGACGTTAAGTCGTCAGGTACTCGTTAAAGATCCTTAATTTAAATACACTTGACTTAGACTAAATTAAGAACTCCCAATGTAGAATCAATTTTCATTGTGTAGTATTACAAAGGTACCAATGTCTGGCTATGTGTGTTCTTTTGTGGGACGGTCATTGCGACCTACAATGTTGTCTACATCCACTGCTGCTGCTTAGTGGTTTTCCTATAGCATTATAGTCATTTTTTTGTACGCTCTTTCCATTTAGGGGTGGAAATCGTGACTTATTTTACTATTGGACACCCATTTTTAACAATGGGTGAGCTACAATACTTGCTGATTATACATTAAGAGTCCTATATTTTGTCTAACTAAGGTTTATTAAGAGAAGAAGTCTTTAACGAGTGCCTGCCATCATACAGGCTCGGAACCGACGGCTTAAAGTCCACAGAATAACATTAAACAGTGGGAGTCCTAAATTTTGACTAACTGAACTGTATTTACAGTAGGTATCTTTAACAAGTACCTGACATCATACAGGCTCGGGACCAACGGCTTGAAATCCACAGAATGACATTAAACATTGAGAGTCCTAAATTTTGCCTAACTCAAGTGTATTTAGAGTAAGAATCCTTAACAAGTAGGTACCTGACATCATACAGTCTCGGGACCAACGGCTTAAAGTCCACAGAAAGACATTAAACATTGGGAGTCCTAAATTTTGTCTAACTCAACTGTATATAGAGTAGGGATCTTTAACAAATACCTGGCATCCTACAAGCTCGGTACCAACGGCTTAACGTCCTCTCATAGAGACGACGTGCTCAGATTTATTCACCTCCCGCGTGGGTATCGAACCCCGGACCTACCAGTTCAGAGGCGAGTACGTTAACCACTGAACTAACCTGGTCCCATTGCATTGTAATAATAGTATACCACTTTTTTTCAAGTAGCTGGGACTTAAAACTTTTTGATTTACAAATCTTCAATTATTAAAGTAAATCACTGAAAAACGAGCTATTTTTGAAGTTAGATTTCATCTTTGAAAACTATAGATAATGGGACAAAACTTTTTCTTATTAATTAAAGATATTTCTTTCCTCCACACAAAAGTTATTAGGTACATACATAAAAAAAAATTAGCTAAATCTAAGCAAAACGAATAGCATATATTAGTGAGTATTTCACTAGTGTTAAATATTTAATTAGGAAAATATTCAATCTGGTTTTGTTGCTTTATTTTTTTTATAAAGATTTGTATTTGTAATTGATAATTACCACTTAAAAATAATTTTCCAATCTCAATAAAAACTCTTATCTATGTTATTTCTAGGTCACAGACTCCTTTTGTGAACGACTACATAGATCGATGGAGTTTGAACATTGCCTGACCAAAGTCGGTTAAGGCTTGTTTTTTACTTTTTTTCTTTTTTTTTTTTTAAATTTGATTGGTTGGTAGATCCCAGAGGTAATCTTAAGCGATGAAACAAGTCTACGATCTTGACTCATTCAAATCTTTATTATCGCTAGTCACACTGAGAAAAATAAAGAAATAATTGCATTCTCATGCTTATGCTTTGCAATTCTCACGCTATTGAGACTCACTCCAACAGTGTTCAACAATGTCATCGTATATTTCACGATTACAAAATAACATAATAACTATATAAATCAGCTTTTAAAGCTTACTCAAATATAGGTTTTTTTTTTATAGAATTAATTAGTGATTTTATTCGAATGTGAATCCTGATACAAATATACAGTTTTATTTTGCTATTGTCGCAATTACCAAGAAATAATTTACTCAGTATTTCAAAACGGCAATTAGATAGATAGATGTATAAAAACAAAAACTCACTGCAGTTTTCGTTAGTGTGAGAATAAGAGTTTGTGTCTTCTGCTGAAGGGAAATAAAAATAAGATAACATATTCCGACACATTTCTTAAGCTACTTAAGCAATCTGGAGTAACTTGCACTCAACTTTACTATAAGTAAACATAACTTCAAGTTACTGTCTTTTTTCTCATTTCCTCTCCCTGGGTATGTTGGTAGCACTATTCTATAAAAGGTTTCTTTATTGTGTGTGGCTTCGTACCTAAACCGGCCACATATCCTTTTCTGATGACAATGACTTGTCGAAATATCAAAGTCAGTGTTTTTAATGTTTTCTAAGGGTCATCTTTTTGAGGTTTGGTATATATATATATATATATATATATATATATATATATATATATATATCAATGATCAAACCACAATAAGAAATGGGAAAACAAGACTAAGATCTTTCAACCGTAACAAGCGGTCTTCGTCAGAGTCATTCGATCTTAGTCTTGTTTTCCCATTTCTTTTTGTGGTTTGATCATTGATTGTATTTCACGTGTTCATGTGAAATCCTTTTATATATATATATATATATATATATATATACGAGTTCGAGATTAACAAAGAGCAACACACAAAATAGGGAAACACACTTACAGACTCAAGTTTTTGGGTAATCCGTCTTCAGGAGAAAAGAGAATGGGAGACCAAGCACGTTGTAGACGCAACGGCAAGTAACCCATATATAAATAATATATAACCCATATTATATATGGTTTATATATTATTATTATTGTTAATAATATATTATTATTAATATTATTATTATTATTGGCGTTTTGAAAAAAAAAATAATAACCCATAAATATATATATATATATATAACACTTTTTCTTCTTCTTGGAATCTGTTCAGGGTTTAATAAGGTAGTGTGGTCAAGAAAGCAATGCTTTAATATATATATATATATTATATATATATATATATATATATATATATATATATAGACCCGATTAAATATTTGAATTGGGCTACTTCTAATCTTCATTGGCGTAGATAAATCCAAGGCAGGACGTTATTTTAGCTTAAGTACACACATTTCTATTCCATTCTCACTAAAAAAGAGTTACAGTATGATACATTTAAAGCAACTCCTTTTTATAATTCATATGTTTATTTTTTAAATAATTTCTTTATTAAGGGAATACAAGTAAAGTTAAACAGTAATATTTTCACTTTATTTTAATATTTATCTCACTTGAAAATAATTTTCGTTTGAGACTTTTTATTTTATTTAAATTGGCTTGTTTGCAATATTTCTTTATTCTTCAGGTCAAGTTACTGCCTTTTTTCTCTCCAAAAAAAAAAAAAAAAAAAAAGTTTAATATTTGTAAGTGTCTCTGTTATAAGAATAAGCACTCTGTTCTGACATTTCAATTCAATGATATCGACAGTTATTTATTGGAAATTTTTTTGATCCAAAAAATATAAGAACTTATTGATATTAAAAACATCTTTTGTTTTTTCCTTTTTTTTGTTTACAAATTGAAACCCATTAAAACAGTTTTTCTTTTCAGAATAATGTAAAATGAGAGTAATTTTTAATTATTTTCTAATCAGTAACTGTGGAACTTTCTAGATATGTCAAATAACATAGTAATTAATATTTTCTAATAAATTTTAGAAATATTTTTTGTTATATTTTCTAGAAATAGTAAATCTGTTTTATTGATTTATATAATCCTTTGTGGCATTTTAACCGTAACACTGATATCTCAACCACTTAGGTATGTAGCCGGGTTTGTTTCTGTTGGACATATTTGGAATGACTTAGGTTAATTGCAAGGCACTGCCTGTCCAAATACCCAATTTTAACGGAAAGAACTTTACAATATGTTTTCTGATTGTTTATTTCTTGAAAGGTTTTAAAATATTCCGTGGTATCTCTCATTTTCTAGACAAAGTTCATTTAGTGTGTATTCTAAGAAATAAATTGAACAAATATGATATAACTGATAGAAAAAAAGAATGCTAAACTATGGTGTAACTGTGACTCTGATCAAATCGTCACACAGCACTAAATACCAAAGAATACATACCGAACCACTATATACCAAACAATATAATCGAAACCACTCACTATATACCAAACAATATAATCGAAACCACTATATACCAAACAATATAATCGAAACCACTATATACAAAAACAATATATACTAAAACATTATTTACTAAACAATGAATACGAAACCACTAAATACCAAACAATATATACTAAACCACTACATACCAAACAATATATACCAAAACACTGCATACTAAACAATATATACCAAAACACTAAATATTAAACAATGTAATTCAAACCACTATATACCAAACAATATATTCCAAATCACTAAATACCAAACAATATATTCCAAACCACTCTATACCAAACAATATATTCTAAACCACTATATACTAAACAGTATAATCCAAACCACTACATACCAAACAATATATACCAAAACACTGCATACTAAACAATATATACCAAAACACTAAATATTAAACAATGTAATTCAAACCACTATATACCAAACAATATATTCCAAATCACTAAATACCAAACAATATATTCCAAACCACTCTATACCAAACAATATATTCTAAACCACTATATACTAAACAGCATAATCCAAACCACTATATACCAAACAATATATACCAAAACACTACGTACTAAACAATGAATATAAAACCACTATATACCAAACAATATATACTAAACTACTACATACCAAACAATATATACCAAACCGCTATATACAACAATTTATTGCGTAGCTGATCCCATAGACAACAAATAATTCATCATACAACCGAATATTTATTATACTTTTATATAATCCATGAGAAGACAATACATTTTCGTTACATATATTCTTGTGAGAAATTTTTACAAACTACAATTGAAAAAGTAAACTATAATTTCAATAAAAATACAACTTAACAAAATTCCATAACTTATTTCAAACTTATGTAAAAACTCATGTTTAATAAATTTAAAATGAATCTATAACATCATTATTAAGTAGCAATTATATTCAATGGCAGATTTAAGAGTGATAACTCGTAAAAAAAATTCTACGATAAAAAAGATTTTCAATTTTTACAACTTCTACGATAAGTGTCTAGTTAATCCAATAATATTTATTTATTTTTTTCATTTGAAAAGATATCATTAGAAAATGTGTGGATTCGATGTGAGTGAAGTTTAAATTGTGATAATATATCTATGTGTTCAAGTTATAAGTGATAAAAAATAATAAATTGATAGCAAAATTTGATTTGAAATGTGCCATAAATTTCAAATTATCTGATAGTTAAATTATGAACAATTGTCAAAAATTCTTTGACAATAAGCTTAGCTACTCTACTATAAATTAATGATAAAAATTTATACCGTTTTTTTTTTTATGTACGAGCATAGCTCACGAATTAATTATAATAATTTTATCATTGTAGAATAACAACTAATGAAATGGTCTCGATATATAAAAATTTAATGGAATAAACAACGCGTTTCGAACCGTAGTGTTCTTATTCAGGCATTAACAAAGGGTGAGTGAATGTGGTACAACTGTGGTACCCTGAGGAAGATCACTACGTGTTCGAAACGCGTTGTTTATACCATTAAATTTTTATATGTGAAGACCATTTCATGAGCTTTTTACCCTACAATGAGTAAATACCACATAATAACTGATTCCACTATGTTAGAATAATTTTTTTTTTGTACTACTCCAATAAAACAGAAATAGCTTATTAGTTTTAAATGAAATATAAAGGAGGTGTCAATAATTGAAGAAGGTTTTTTTTTCTTAGTTCGTCGATCTAAGTGCAAAGGCTTTATAGTTACTACTCAACACTACGTAAGGGAGATTATGTCAATCAGATCCAGGGAGAACCTCTCGAACTTGAGTGTTCCACTTACCATAAAACAATACCTTCACACTCTCCTCACGAAATGTATCTAAAATACAAATGACTCTTGTAATCGAAAAATCTCTTTTGATTATAAATCTTTTATTTAATCAAAACTCAAAAAAAAAACCCACAAGGATCCAATTAATTTTTTTTTTCCTCGATACTTCGACTACAATTTCATGTATTTAGAAGTAATTTTGATTTAGGGTTACTCCTTTAGCTTTCAATTAATTTAAAAGAAATTCATTGATATTCCCAGAGGTCAGTCAGTTGAGCCGTATTTAGTAACTTCATTATGTTTTAACTCTTGCAGCAATGGAGAAAATTTAAGACATAGGTAAATGCCTTCATTAGAGAATTATAAAATTGCGAATCCATTTAAAGTGATAGCGACGGAGACCAGGTATACATTAGCAGGTTGCTATCTCTGTTTTAGAAAGTACCTATCTCTTTTTTTTTATCAGGTAGCTATCTCTGTTTTAGCAGGTAGCTATCTCTTTTTTTTTAGCAGGTAGCTATCTCTGTTTTAGCAGGTAGCTATCTCTTTTTTTAGCAGGTAGCTATCTCTGTTTTAGCAGGTAGCTATCTCTTTTTTTTAGCAGGTAGCTATCTCTGTTTTAGCAGGTAGCTATCTCTTTTTTTAGCAGGTAGCTATCTCTTTTTTTAGCAGGTAGCACTCTCTTTTTTTTAGCTGGTAGCTATCTCTTTTTTTTAAATAGGTAGCTATCTCTTTTTCTTAGCAGGTAGCTATCTCTTTTTTTAGCAGGTAGCTATCTCTTTTTTTTAGCAGGTAGCTATCTCTTTTTTTAGCAGGTAGCTATCTCTTTTTTTTAGCAGGTAGCTATCTCTTTTTTTAGCAGGTAGCTATCTCTGTTTTAGCAGGTAGCTATCTCTTTTTTTTAGCAGGTAGCTATCTCTGTTTTAGCAGGTAGCTATCTCTTTTTTTTAGCAGATAGCTACTCTGTTTTAGCAGGTAGCTATCTCCTTTTTTTAGCAGGTAGCTATCTCTGTTTTAGCAGGTAGCTATCTTTTTTTTTTAGCAGTTAGCTATCCCTTTTTTTTAGCAGGTAGCTATCTTTTTTTTTGCAGGTAGCTATCTCTTTTTTTTAGCATGTAGCTATCTCTTTTTTTTAGCAGGTAGCTATCTCTTTTTTTTAGCAGGTAGCTATCTCTTTTTTTTAGCGGGTAGCTATCTCTTTTTTTTAGCAGGTAGCTATCTCTTTTTTTTAGCAGGTAGCTATCTCTTTTTTTTTAGCGGGTAGCTATCTCTTTTTTTTAGCAGGTAGCTATCTCTTTTTTTTAGCAGGTAGCTATCTCTTTTTTTAGCAGGTAGCTATCTCTTTTTTTTAGCAGGTAGCTATCTCTTTTTTTTAGCAGGTAGCTATCTCTTGTTTAGCAGGTAGCTATCTCTTTTTTTTTTTAGCTGGTAGCTATCTCTTTTTTTTAGCAGGTAGCTATCTCTTTTTTTGCAGGTAGCTATCTCTTTTTTTTTAGCAGGTAGCTATCTCTTTTTTTTGCAGGTAGATATCTCTTTTTTTTAGCAGGTAGCTATATCCTTTTTTTTAGCAGGTAGCTTTCTCTTTTTTTTAGCAGGTAGCTTTCTCTTTTTTTTAGCAGGTAGCTATCTCTTTTTTTTAGCAGGTAGCTATCTCTTTTTTTTAGCAGGTAGTTATCTCTTTTTTTAGCAGGTAGCTATCTCTTTTTTTTAGCAGGTAGCTATCTCTTTTTTTTAGCAGGTAGCTATCTCTTTTTTTTTTAGCAGGTAGCTATCTCTGTTTTCTGTAGATTAGAGTGTTAAATCTTGGACTTTATTGTATTTTTTTCATTGGAATAGTGGAAAATGTTGTCTATGACTTGCCTAAGAAATGCCATCACACTGTTAGTACTGAACAATGGTTAATAATGCTGCTCATAAAATGATCACATTTTAAATTAACAATAATTAACATTAATTTAACAATTTTAACATTTTTAATTAACAATAATTTTTAAATTAACAATCTACTGCCATGATGATCCAGAATCAGGAGACGAAGTGAAAAGTTGAACCAGTGGGTTCCATTCTTTGCTAATCTTTGTCAAAGTTATTTGTATTACTCACACTATACCATATATATATGCTTGTTACGCAACATATGCTTAGTTGTATATTTTAATATATATGTTAAATAAAAAAAAAATTAACAATAGATAGATACAAAAAAATCTCTCAATTCAAGTTTAATAACAGTGTTAAAATAAGTTAAATAAAAAAAAAACTGAAGTTGCCGTGAAATAAAACACATTTTTAACACTTATCAACCCTTAAACACCACTTAAGTAGAAACTATAAGCATCGGTATTCGAAACGAAAAAAGAAAGTTTTTATCAAAGGCATTTAGTTTGCATTCAGTTAAATGAAAATAAATATGTGTTTTTTTAAAAACGCTGTGATTTAGTTACGTTTGGCAACAACTATATCTTACTTCATAATATATATATATATATATATTGTATTGTTTTGTAAATCTTATAAACAGCAGCCCGGGACTTTTTAAATTGGATAATGTTTTGGTTGAAGGTATAGTCAGGCAAATTGGACTTCGTGATGTTTTAAAGTCCTGCAGTGTGGGCTCTAATCGAACTGATGTGTCTCCATTTGGTACCTAGTATATTGTTTCCTTTTTGTCAAATTGTATGTTTTGTTTTTCTTGTTTTATTTTTTTAGCTTGTATTTTATATGTTTATATTTTAACATGTGTTTTGTAGTGTTCCCCCATATTTTGTTTTTGTAACAAACCTGTAACCTCTGTTGTTATCAATATTTAGTTGCTCTCTGATGACATATAAATGAAAGGCCTTAGAGTATATTCTCTGTGTTTTTACTTTTTCCTTGTGGCTTATACGTTTATATATATATATATATATATATATATACATGTAATTAAACATAGTGTATATATGTATACCCACCAATACATAATATATATACCAATATACATATTGGTGTATATATCGTATATCCAACCGTGATATCGCTCAAGTGCGCTTGGTGTCCCTATCTCTTCTCTCCTAATGACGGTAAAACCAAAAATTAGAGTCTGTGAGTGTGTTTTTCTATTTACTTTCTACTTCTACTTTACTCTGAAATGTTTCTTGTCCTTATATATATATATTATATATATATGGATCACCGCCCTGCCTTCCTGCGGGACTCTTCGCTCTTCACACCTCCGATGACGTCGATGGTCGAAATATCGATGTGAGTTATGTCTGTGTCTTTCTGTGTGTTTCCTTCGTTTTGAATTTATTTTATATATATATGATCAAACCACAATAAGAAATGGGAAAACAAGACTAAGATCTTTCAACCGTAACAAGCGGTCTTCGTCAAAGTCAAAAACCCAACTGAGTTGGGTTTTTGACTCTGACGAAGACCGCTTGTTACGGTTGAAAGATCTTAGTCTTGTTTTCCCATTTCTTATTGTGGTTTGATCATTGATTGTTGTTTCACGTGTTTATGTGAAATCTTTTTATTATATATATATACATATATATATATATGCAAAATTATCACGAATACACTTGATATAATAGATGGATTCAATTAACACGGTGAAAATAAATTGGAAACAATTTACTTTTACTGCGTTAAATTAAATCTATATATATTTATTATTGCAAAAAGCAGAAATATAAAAATTTACTTCCTATATAATCAGCAGTTGAAGGGATAGCTGTTTGTTTGCAAGACCCATACTTAAATCATTCACCTTTCGTGATGTTATAGAGGCGGTAAGTGTAACCTATTTCTTAATTGGCATCCATTTCTGCAATGGGCGGGGCCACATTACCGACTTGATTCTAGTTTGGTAGTCCTAAGTATCGCCTTGCTGATATTTATTAGAACAAGAGTCTTTAGCGAGTCTTTGGGCTATTGCTACAGCTTGACGGCTTTTCATCGTCCGAGGAAAGGACAGCTTAGGATATCTAATTATGTACTACTACCACTACTACTACTACTAGTGGGAATTATATAACTTATTATTATTATTAATATTATTAAATGATCCGGAGTTCTGGAACATGGAATATGGTAGATGGCCTAGTTAGAACGATTTTGACTACGAAAAAGAGATACTTGGAAGATCTAGAAGAATAATAAAGTAAGTATGCCTCACCTAAGGTAAGCTACGACCAAGCCTGAAGTAATGTGGGAAACAGTTCAAGGCTAGGTTCTAGGATAAAAGGGGGTGTTTTAGTTGGTAGTCTGGTTTATCTGGGAGCCCAGCACAATGTGCGTAAATACATTTCACCTCCTTACCCAAAAAAAAAAAAAAAAATATTATTATTATTATTTGAGGGTGACTATAGCACTGCGTCTTAAAAAAAACTATTGTACTTCCTCGCTTCTGTACTAAAGTGCCCCAGCAGTTAGCTTCAACACCTCCAAGAAGCTCAGCACTTATGCTGGTTCCAGCGGTAAAGGTTTTTCTATGCTTTGGTTGAGTGTACCAAAGCACCTACCCCTGTACAGCAAAGTTGCCTTACAGTCAGTCAGTAGGTGCAACGGCGTTTTCTTCCTCTTTTTTTTGAAGAATCTGCACAAACCATCATTAATAATATCCATTCAGGCTCCCTATGTTTCGGGAGCAAGTGACTTCCTTTCTCCTTCTTCAGAACAGTCTTCTTCGAGTACATAGGTGCACTTATGGGAGGTTGGCTCCTACTAGTTAGTGCTTTCGATCCCTCTGCACTTCCGGAGGATAGCCTCCAAACTTCCTTCTCCTTTCAGAAGAAAATCCCTGAAGCTCTATCTGTGGTGTTTTGTGTTATGTGTTTTTCTGTGTCGTGTTTTGTGTAATTTAAAGTTTTATAAGTCCGTGTGACCATTTCTTCAAATTAGTATATATATATAAATTTAAATAAAGGACTTTCTTTGTCCTTTTTGGATGGTATTTTAATCAAAAAAGCATATATATAATATATATATATATATATATATATATATATATATATATATATATAAGATTTCACATAAACACGTGAAACAACAATCAATGATTAAACCACAATAAGAATGGGAAAACAAGACTAAGATCTTTCAACCGTAACAAGCGGTCTTCGTCAGAGTCAAAAACCCAACTGAGTTGGGTTTTTGACTCTGTCGAAGACCGCTTGTTACGGTTGAAAGATCTTAGTCTTGTTTTCCCATTCTTATTGTGGTTTAATCATTGATATATATATATATATATACATCATGATTTGTTTTCTTGACCCAATATTTATATGATGTAATTTTCTTGAGGTTTGAGGTCCAATGATTAAAACTAGTCCATTTGCCGACGTTTCGACATATATTTATTTCCAAGCCCTGAAGATGACATAAATATATGTCGAAACGTCGGCAATTGGACTAGTTTTAATCATTGGACCTCAAACCTCAAGAAAATTACATCATATATATATATATATATATATATATTATAATTTGAAACTTTACATGGATTATGATTATTTTAGAATTTTACAAATTAAAAGCTAATAAAAATTATTGTTGGATATATAAAATATTTTTCAATTAAAATAGTATATTTCAATTTATAATTAAAATGTCAAAACCTCTTAATAGCTTTCCTTACTCGGTAAACTTACTGTGGTCACAATTCATCTCCTAAAACTCCAATATTCACCTCTGGGTTGAATAACACATGCATTGAGAATGTAGCGTTAATATATATATATAATATATATATAATATATATATTATATATATAATATATATATATATTATATATATATATATATATATATATCGCGAGTACTTCGTACTTCTTCCCGATGACGACGGATGTCGAAATATCGAAGTGAGTTCTGTACTGACTTTCTGTGTTCTTTCCTATTTGTTATAGTTTATATATTATATATATATATATATATATATTAAAGCAATAAAAGTTTGTGAAAAATATACGTAGAATAACTACAACATTTTATAATGATATACCTAATTATTTGAAAATACTAATCAGTACTCACTGACCAAAGGAAATATATCTTACTTTGGTATAAATTCTACTTTGCAGGTAATAGCATTTATTGAGGTTCGTGATCCACTGCATGTGATGTCATCTTGTGCATATTCTTAAAAGATTTTCTTTGGAACTCTTTCAAACGCCAGAACCTGCCAGAACTTGCAACATATAGCAAATACTGTCCAGTGATTCGTGTTTTGTGTAATTTATAAAGTTTTATAAGTCGCTGTGGACCGTTTCTTCAATTTCTTCAAAAAATATTTTCATATAACGTCTTCAGTACTTTAGTTCTTTATGTTCAAATTTTAGTATTATATTATTTCTTCGAAATCGACTCAAGTTTATTTCTCAAGACTTAAAGACTATTATTCTTCTAAATAACTTGTCACTTTTTTTTACAAGTATATATCATATCAAGTACCATAAAATATGGTACTCACCGTTAAGTATTATGTGCCGAGGTATATCAGTTGTACTTTAATACAATAATAATGCAATGAATAACAAATATAGTTTCTAATGCATTCATGTTCAAGTCATAATTGCTGCTGATTGCATTTATTGGACTTTACTTGATTAATTTTGATTTTGTTTCAGGTAAGTACAAAGGCGCATTTTTTTGCAATGTAACGCTAACTATGATGGTATCAGATGACATAGATGTGATGCCGCATAACATATATAGTACAAGGTATGGAGTGTGTCATTATCATTGTTAAACAACGAATACATATACTTGCATGATTATGATCATATCGTAATATATTTTATTAATCAACACGTTTCCTACATGCATATATATATATAAATCCATGTTTAACAGTTAATTTCTTGTGCTATTACATAATCCAAAACATGAAACGGTCATTTATAACATCATATCAAACGCTTACAAGAAAAGAACACATACAAACAACTCACTTCAATATTTCAAACCTCGTCGTCATCACGAGAAGAAGAAGAAGAACAACAAGATGAATTCTGCTCGGCTGGTAAACAATAAAACAAATCGCAAAAGCATTTGTCTGGTTTCTTCTCCCTCATCTTGTTCTTCTCATGATGATGACGAGGTCGAAATATTGAAATGTGTTGTGTGTTGTTTCTACGTCTTCATTTCTAGTAATCGTTTAATAATATGATAATGTACTATCATATTATTGATAGTACATTATCGTAATATGATAGTATTATCATAATATGATAATGTACTTATACTGGAGAAAGTAAAGTGATTTAATTATATGTTAGTAATAAATAAGAGATGCAGTTATAATGTAATTAAAAATTCTCATAGATTAACGAATAAATTACCAAAAAATCTATTTTAGCACAAATGTAATTTAAATTTGCCGTATATTGTTCTATGAAATACATAATTTTTTAAAAAAAAAGCAAATTATTATTAATTGATGATGTTAGGTTTATTTGTTTGAAAAAATTTCATTGTGTTATGGTAAGTCGTTTAGCGTTAATAAACACTGCCTGAAAACAAAAATATTTCATAAAAAAAAATCAAAATTATTTTTTACAAGTATATATCATATCAAGTACCATAAAATATGGTACCGGGGTATATCAGTTGTACTTTAATACAATAATAATGCAATGAATAACAAATATAGTTTCTAATGCATTCATGTTCAAGTCATTACTGTTGATTGCAATGTAATTGATAATGATAATGATAATTGATAATGATTGCAATGTATTGATTGCAATGTTTGATAAAAAAAATAACAAAAGTGTCACTTTTTGTTAATGTAATTTTAACTTCATCTCATCCTTCAAAGAATGCTCTTGTTTTAGGTATATTTTCATTCTCATCCGATAAACTGTATGCTCTGAAACATCCTCACAATCGTTCAAAATGAATTATCAGTCAAATTTTTACATTTCTACTTTATGTTCAAGGAATATAAGCATTGATATAAATATACGTATTATTTTACGGTTACATATATTAGCATGATTCAAATGATGAATAAGTTTTCTGCTATAAAACTTAAAAGTACTCAGGTTTTAAGATTTATTGGTCTGGATATTAAAAAAACACTTCTTCGTTAACGTTTCGACATATATTTATGTCTTCCTCAGGGCTGGGAAGTCTGTTGTGTATCCTTGTTTTGTTTTTTTTCCCCCCCCCACATTTGTATAATCTCCTCTACATATTAAATAACTATCGAAAAGTTGCTAGGGCTCCACATTGTTCACCAATGTTGGCGAAGAAGTGTTTTTTAATATCCAGACCAAAAATCTCAAAAAATTTCAAAAGCTTGAATATAGAGTGGTCAAGAAACAAACAGCGGAAATACTTATTTTAATATATATATATATATATATAATATATTGTTAAATAACGCCCCATATTTGGCTTGTATCTGTTTCTTACACAATTTTTCCAGTTTCCAGAATTCCTTCCTCGTCTTTTCATTAAAACTATAAAGCTTATCACCAATATTGCTAGTAGACATGTTTCGAATGTACCACATTCATCATCAGGACAATAATGAGAATAATAGTAGGTTTGTTAGCTTATATATATACAGGTGGATTACTATTGGAATGTTCAAAGGACATCGCCCTGGGTCATGGGGCATTATGGCGGATTAAGGTAGGGTGGTTGGACTCACCTACTACCTGGCTAATTTGGTTTGGCCTGTTGGAAAATAGTTTTAAAATTTTACAAGAATTATTAAGTTGGATATTTGTGGCTGGTTGCTTTTCTTGAATTATTAATGCTTCAAATATTTGTAATTAAACATTGTTTCTTTCTTTAGCGATAATTTTCGTGGATAATGAGAATAATATTATGATTGTTAGTTTATATATAGAGGTGGATTATAGTTTTATAGTTTTAATGAAGAGACGAAGAAGGAATTCCGGAATATGTGTCAAAAAGTTATTACATCCGTCGGTGAAGGGTGTTGAACTAGTACCATTAATTTTTGAGACTCAATATACCAGACAAATACCCATTACTTAAAAACAAGGGACTTACCAAATGTTTATTTGCGATAAAATTAACACCAATGATATGTTTAAAATACCTGAGCAAATTCTGAGAACTTTTGCAGATAATTTAATTAAAACCAGAATGAAAGTTTTGAAATATGATGTATTAACCTTTGCTGGTTCTGTTAAGTAAACAAACTGTTTTGTACCACCTATACTCTCTGAAAATGCTTATTAGCATACTTTTTAATGTATTATTCACTCAGGGGTATTCACTAAAAGCATTCCAATCACAAAGAGCATACCGGTATACCAAATGTTCAATAATTATTCAAAGAATTTCCAATCTTCACATTCCAAATCGTGTTCTTTATAACTATCATACTATGATCCTTTGATTTATAATACATTTTTTTTAGGAATCTATTATTTTCTATTAGAATAATATTAAAAGATAAATTTAAATCTTTAAATAAATTATTTCTTTAAAATTGTAGCAAAAGATAAAAAAAAATTGTTCTTTTATTTCTAACGTAGTGCAATCAGTTATTATGTGTTATTTACTCATTGTATGGTAAAAAACTAATGAAATGGTGTCCATATATAATTTAATTAGGTTCGTACTCTCTTCCTTATTTTATTTTGTACTATATTTACTTTGTACTATAGATAACTCTCTGATGACATTGTATTTTTTAGTTAATGCCTGAAGAAGAACACTAACGTTTTCGAAACGCGTTGTTTATACCATTAAATTTTTATATTAGCTTTGCTCCTTTATGTTATTAAAACTATGATGGACTTATATCGGAAGCCGTTAAAGAAAAACATTTTGTTGAATTTCAAAATAAGTTTTAGTAATGATTTAAAAGTCAGAACTAATAAAAATAGCTGGGTGGATGAAATACTGCATACATAAAACATAAGCATAAAAAAAGTAATCAGTTAGAGAAACTTGAAAAAGCTTCAGCGAAAGTATTGGGTATTCATTTATTCCTTTATTGTGAAACTGTGTGTGTATGGTTGATGAAATGATAAAGATACATGCCTTATTCTTTTATATTCTCATACTTTTTTGATTTGTTTCACTTGTTTTCTGGTTGTAGGGTAAAAAGCTAATGAAATGATCTCCTCATATAAAATTTAATCGTATAAACAACGCGTTTCAAACACTTAGTGTTATTCTTCAGGCATTAACTAAAAATACAAAATCATCAGGGAGTTACTGGTATCTAGGGTACAAAGTAAATATAGTACAAAATAAAAATAATATAAAATAAAATAAGAAGGAGAGTACGAACCTACGGGTGAGTGTCTGTGGTACAACTGACTGGGAATAGGATGGACGTGGGTCGAAATTTATCATTGTCCGATACGCGTTGTTTATATGATTGAATTTTATGTGTGGAAACCATTTCAATAGCTTTTTACCCTACAATTAATAAATCACATAATAACTGATTGCACTACGTTAGAACTTCTTTTCTGATTCTAACGGATAGTTTTCACAGAAATATATTCAACTGCGTACTGCTTATGTAGTTTAGTTTTTTATATTTAATGATCCATTTTAATGTCCCCATAAAATAAGGTAATACATTTTGATATTCATTTCTTGGCTCTATTTACGATTTCTCATGATGTGAGTGTTTGGTTTCAATGAATCAGTGATTTTCTGGCATATGGATCACTCTCATGTAAAATACATTTTCTTGGAACAACATTTAAATAATGTTTGAATAAATCTAACAAAATATCGTTTATTTAAACAATAACAACAGAAATCAGATTCATAGAATGTTTTAAAAAAGAGAAAATTTTCCTCATTTCTAAGAACAAATTTAACAAACTTAAAAGAATACATGACAACATTATTGGCAATTTTTTTATAATACTTTTTAATGAGCTGTACTACGTGTATCAAATAGAAGATGCTATGTGACATGTTAAATTAAAATCGATGACTCATGCTTAGTCATTGCTATAAATAGATTAAAAGGATAGTACAGGTTAATATAAAGAGAAGGTCAAAGGTCAATAATGAACAAGAAACAAGCGGTTAGAAACAAGTGACTGTGATTCTATTATAAAATACAACATCGTTTGGACTTTGTAATTAACAGAAGCAAATGTAATCGCATTTCACCTTGTATGTGGTTTGATTGCAAATGCTATAAGGACCGATATGGGTTGCTGCACTTGTGTATTTAGTCAATTAACATAAGAATATAATTTAAAGTGTTTACATAATTTAAAAACAAGAATTTTTGTTTATACCTTTGCCATCATTGGATAGCTTAGTCAAGTTATATTGAGGACAAATATGCTCAGAGTGGACAGGATTCCTCTCTCTTTTACGTGTCAGTCTGTAACGTCTAAACATGACATCCTATCTATTTCTCGATAGCAGTCCCATACTTCGGTTCTAAAGACCCAAAAAATATAAAAGCGATATGTCAAAGGATGAAACTATTCAATGAAGGAGGTGCAAGGACAGAGTAGTCACAAAGATGAACTATTATCTAACTAAAGTAAACGAGCTGTCCTCCAGAACTTTGCGAACACTCCGTGTTCATCGTCAGGTAAACTTTCAATGGAAGGAGTGAGGACCAAACAGTCCAACGATGAACATTATTAACAATAACGACTGATCGTCAGACTTTCGAACACTCCGTGTTAATCGTCAGGTAAACTTTCAATGGAAGGAGTGGAGGACCAAACAGTCCAACGATGAACATTATGTAACAATAACGACTGATCGTCAGACTTTCGAACACTCCGTGTTCATCGTCAGGTAAACTTTCAATGGAAGGAGTGGAGGACCAAACAGTCCAACGATGAACATTATGTAACAATAACGACTGATCGTCAGACTTTCGAACACTCCGTGTTCATCGTCAGGTAAACTTTCAATGGAAGGAGTGGAGGACCGAACAGTCCAACGATGAACATTATCTAACAATAACGACTGATCGTCAGACTTTCGAACACTCCGTGTTCATCGTCAGGTAAACTTTCAATGGAAGGAGTGGAGGACCGAACAGTCCAACGATGAACATTATCTAACAATAACGACTGATCGTCAGACTTTCGGTCCTCCACTACTTCCATTGGAAGTTTACCTGACGATGAACACAAAGTGTTCGAAACGTGTAGAATAAAAAAGCTTCATTTTTTATTTGTGGAAACTTTGATTTATTTATTTACCCCAATGATCAAACCACAATAAGAAATGGAAAACAAGACTAAGATCTTAGTCCTTTTTCCCATTTCTTATTGTGGTTTGATCATTGATTGTTATTTCACGAGTTTATTTACCCCAGTATGAGTAAATACCACACAATTACGAATTGCACAACTAAATGAGTCATTCATTAGCTTATCATTGTTTTCATAGTTCAAATCTCTGTTTATAGATAAGTGTAGTTTGCTTGAATTTTTAAATAATTAAATTATTAAAAGTAAATTAAAAGATGATAAAAAAATGATAATTGTTTGATAATTTAATAATGTTTATAATTATAATAATAAATTCATACATTTTATATATCTGCTTCTAAATTCAGCATGTTTTGGAAAATGTCACCTTTTATGTACAAAGACAATGAAGCTATTTCGAAACTAATCAATTAAGCAGGAAAATATGGAAGATAGTTAACCATTCAAATAACTAAACATTTTAGCGTTGATATATTATATTGTAAATATATATATATATATATATATATATATATATATTCGTTGCGATGTGGACCAATGGGAGTGGAGTTTGCAGGTCCATGCGTAAGGTCCCAGTTGCCCGCTGCTCAGCAAAAAGCCTCTGTCTTTCTGCCAATAGGTATAGAGGTTGCACAGTGCAGGACCTGCAAACTCCACTCCCATTGGTCCACATCGCAACGAATCATATTCCTTTCCCCAGACAACTCATAGGAAAATATATATATATATATATATAGGTCCTTTATAAAATTACTGTTTATTATGCCATAACAATTGTTGAAACAAAAATGATGATATATATTTCATTATATCATATTCAAAAAGTAATATTTACGACTTGGTAATTATGAAAAGAGTGTTTATAGTACTGTATTCATTAAATATAGTTATATTTAGTCATTTAACATCTGCTATGTTTATATTCTGCTGCGATATTAATTCAAATAAGGGCGGTATTCAATTATGGTAATATAAGTGGATATTTTAACTAGAAGGCTATTAGGAAGTGAATAGAGTGTGGGCAAAGGCTGGGGCACGGGGGGCTTTTGGACTGATGTTGGAATACAGCCAGGTTGGGGGTCATTTAGAACCTGATGGGATTTATATGGTAAACTTGCAACCAACGGGATAAAATCACCCAGTTAATGTACTAGTTTGTGCATTACACAAAGACTCAAATGGTTCCTTTTAAAAATGGTAATGAACTAACACGATATTTATATATATATATATATATATATATATATATATCATTAAAATTAACCGCAGTCTCGGCATTCACGATCTTAAGACTGAGAGATTCGATCCTACGAACTAACCTCCTGCTAACAGAGTTCAACTGGAAAAGAAGTTGGCCAAGTGACACGTTAAATTAAAATCGATGACTCATGCTTAGTCATTGTTATAAATCGATTAAAAGGATAGTACAGGTTAATATAAAGAGAAGGTCAAAGGTCAATAATGAACAAGAAACAAGCGGTTAAAATAAAAGAGTTGAAAGGTCAACGGTGTAACTGGACTAATAGACAATAAATAGATTAAGATCTGCTGCCTATTTACACCAATATATATATATATGTATATATTGGACCTCAAACCTCAAGAAAATTACATCATATAAATATTGGTCAAGAAAACAAATCATGATGTATATATATATAATATATATAACATAGAGAAATAAAACGCTCACACTTACAGTCTCTAATTTTTTGTTTGAACCGTCTTCAGGAGAGATAAGAAAGGGAAACCAAGCGCACTGGTTCAGAGACGGTTGGAGACCAACAATGTTGCTGCATGCGCGCCCGATCACAGGGAATAAGGTATAAGGTATATACAAAATACCTTATTCTCTGTTGTGACCGGGTGCGCATGAGGTACCATTGTTGGTATCCAACCGTCTCTGAACCAGTGCGCATGGTTTCCCTCTCTTATCGCTCCTGAAAACAGTTCAAAACAAAAAATTATAGGCTGTAGCTCTGTTCTTTTAATTCTCTATTTTTTTTTCTGTACATTGAACTATATTTGTCCTTTCGGGTCGTATTTTTATCGAAAAAGTGTAATAATAATAATAATATAATAATATATATATATATATATATATTTATATATATATATTACTTTATATATATATATATATATATATATATATAAACAATATAACAAATAAGAAATGGATGATCATTGCTGTTGTTTAGTTTTATGTTAAATCTTATATAATAAAATAACAAATCAATATATAAACCGTTGGATAAATATGTATAATGATCGGGATCAACAGATAAAATAAATATCAATATTTCCTTTATTAACCGTTGTTTCTATAGGTACCATTAGGTTGACCTTTAACCATCTCTAACATCAATGATATTACACGTGTGAAAAATCAACAAAAATTATATCTAGTAGATAATAGAATGATAACATTTTATGATTCAGATCGATTTTTAATTTAACATGTACTTGAACTCTTTCCAGTTACTGATTAGAATGAAGTAATATAATAGTTAGTGATCAATCTCTGCAAGAAACTTGACAGACAAGTGAATGCACTAACTTCATTGTTATTCTTTATATGTAATTTATCATGTTTTAATCAAAGGATTCTGCTCTGTAATTATAAAAATTTTATTGTTTATATATATTCTACTTTAAAAAGTTATTTTTAAAGCTTAAATTCACATTTTGAGTTATATATGTGACAATTAAACTAATTTTCGTGTGATCCTTGTCTGTAGGCTATGAAAAAGGTTTTAGATAAGAACCGACCAACACGTCGGCTGTGATTTATTTGATCCTGAAAATTGACAGGAAATCCACTTAATTATAACTATATATATATAGTTAAACGATGAAAAAACGATCCGAAACGAAAACCAGAGTTTAATATAGACAAAAAGTTATAAATAAATAATAACATGCATATACAGTTTCAAATTTTTGTTTTGAACCGTCATCAGGAAAGAGAAGAGAAGGAAACCAAAAAGTAAGAGGAACACCGTCCAAGCATCAGTGCGCTTGGTTTCCCTACAGTTCTAAAGACCCTGAAATTTATATTGAACCGTCGTAACCTGCTACTGTTACTTCATTTCTTTCCATTAACCTTTTACATCTCTGAACATAATTCAACCGCATACAGTTTTTGTGTATATAGTCATGCTAGTATTTGTATAGAAGTTTTGTATTATTTTCTGTTCCATTTTAAAAAACATATCGTCTTTCATTTATTTAATACTTTCACTCCTTTTTTTTTTAAAACCATTAGTGAAATTGAAATCAAAAGTTGCACAAAAAAGTAATGGTTTGAACAGTTCTTGTCTAAATGCATAGAAATGAATTCATAGTTCACCTGTTCAAATGAATTATATTCATTTTAATTTGATACGTTAATTATGGTGCATATAAAATTGAACATATAGTTTTCCAATACATAATAGATTGTATAACAAGATTGCAAATAAACACGTGAAATAACAATCAATGATCAAACCACAAAATGATAAGGCAAAAAAGAGAGGAGAGAAGAGAGGGGTTTTGGGCTAAGACGAAGACCGCTTGTTACGGTTGAAAGATCTTAAGTCTTTTTTCCCTTTTCATTTTGTGGTTTGGTCAATAATAGATTGCATACATATATTATATTTGATGTAAATAACTCAAGATTTAACTGCAGGTTACTAGTTTATGCTAAAATCACATCAATAAAAGTGTTTATTTTGCAACGTGTTATAATGCAAAGAGCAAACTTTTGAATGGTTCTATAACTATGTAATGGAGGTGAATTGGTGTGAATTCTAAGCAAACACTTTGAATAAGTGCATGCAACAATTCTTTAGCTTTATCGACCCAAGTAAAATTACGTTGCAGCTCCTTTAAAGTAAAACAGATGCAAACATCTCAGCATACGATTTTCATTGATACAGGACGAAAAATTTCTTATGATTTACCCTTCAAAATACTAAGATATTATCAATGATGATAGTATCATAAAGAAATAAATAGCCATTGGTGATACTAGAATGATTGCGTTTAGTCTTAGTGTAAGGAACAAAATATATCATAACAAAAATAATATATTCGGATTTTACGTACGTCTAAACTGCTCTCCTACTCTGAACTACAGGATCAGGCAAAATGATCTGACACATTTATAGGTTAAATAAAAGGCAAATAAAGCCTATAAACCATGAAGTGTTTTTATTTTCGAAAAGTACATATAATGGCATTTTGTTGCATTAGGTTTAAAAAAAAAAAAGAATGGCATTATATGTACTTTTCGAAAATAAAAACACTTCATTTGTTTATTAACTTTATTTGCCTTTTATTTAACCTATAAATGTCAGCTCATCTTGCCTGACCTTGTACATTCAAAACGTTTTGCACAGTTTTGGTTAAGCACAAGTGCGTGTTTGTGTTGCTATTTTCGGCTATCTAGTTTATTCATACCATGCATATAATAAACAGTGCTTTCATGTGATTATCAACGCCCAAACAAAAGTAGGAAATCAGAAAAAAGAACTATGAGCTTTCAACCGTAAAGGTCTTCGTCAGAGTCAACTGATAATGATTAATATTGGATGAAACATATGAGTTTTGGTATCAGTATCACTTTGACTCTGACGAAGACAACTTGTTAAGTTTTTGTTTTTATTTTTTACTTTGGTTTGTCTGTTAGTATTTATTTCACATCGTCATTGTGAAATCTTGTTATGCTATAATGAATATCAATGTGGTTCATATTTAAGCCAAATAAATTATTATATTTGGCTCTATTTTATCATTGGAACGAATTAATTACCTATATTTTTATAATTTCTATAACAATTTGTTCCGATGTAAGATTTCTTTTGTTGTTATAAAACGATCGTCAAAGAACGATTTAAATTCGTATTTCGAAGCGTTACTCTATAAGCATCCAAAGCACAGGTTCAGAGACTCAACCTATAACAAATAGAACATTTCAGTTCTGTCTGTTCATACGCTTATAGTGATATAATACATATAATTCTATAAACAGGCGAATATATTTCCGTTTTATTTTATTTTGATGTTACAGAAAACTTAAAAAAAATAATTTATCCTACATTTTCTCCACATTGAATCATTTTAAGCGGAATAAAAATTTGTCTTTTATGGATATCTACACTGTTTAAATCTGGTGATTCTTGAGCTGTCAATTTCTGTATACATTCGGTAGATGTTTCAAGATAAATATTTTTTAATTTATTATTCTTATATTACTGCTTCTGGAAATAAATTTTTTTTTAATATTTTTTATTAACACAGCTCGATCTTTATTAGTAACTGTTTCTACGTAAAATACTTTAAATATCATATCTCTTTTTGAACATATTATGTTTTTCTTGGGGTTTATCAAAAATAAAGTTAAACTAAATGGTAACAATTGATTAGCCGATCATATTATAACTTAAACTGGGGAAAGTGAAAAATATGTTATTGGATGCAACGTATCTAGATGTAACTCGAGAACGTAAAAACGTTATCGAATAGAAACTTTTAGAGAAAGTTATAGAATTGAATAACCAAGGACAGGAGTATGGGACAAAATCAAATAACATTACAATTCAAATAACTATATCATACAAACAATTACGGATTAAAATAAAAAAATTGAAAACAAGTGATAACAATTAGAATTGGAAATGTCCAATTTCCTTAGTATATATATAATATCTTCTATGATCAAACCACAATAAGAAATGGGAAAACAAGACTAAGATCTTTCAACCGTAACAAGCGGTCTTCGTCTTGTTACTTCAACTTGTTACGGTTGAAAGATCTTAGTCTTGTTTTCCCATTTTCTTTTTGTGGTTTGATCATCGATTGTTATTTCACGTGTTTATGTGAAATCTTTTTATATATAATATCTTCTATATTTATAAAAAGCAAAGACCAAATATTTTGTGTTGGTATTTAATTGTTTTTCTGTGAATATAAATACAATTACAGTAAATAAAAAGCAGTAGGTAATAAAATTAAGTCCAGACAGCGTAATCTAATAGCTTAGGAAATATAGGGTATGTTGAAGCTACATATGTGTAGTTGAAGTTACATATATGTAGCTTCAACTACATATGTAGTATTTACATATGTAGTAATTATGTAACTTTGACATATGTACATATGACATATTGTTACATTTGACATATGTAACTGAATATAGTAGCTACATATTCAGTTACATATGTAGTTGAAGTTACATATATGTCACTTCTAAAAATTTCTAAGGTTATTTTTCTACTTGTTTTAAATTTATTACCTTACTGCATGGTTCCTGTAAAGTAGATTTATTTTATTATTATTCATGATTTTAGAAATTTCAATTATTTCATGAACATAATTTATTTCTCTATTACTTTTAAATTGTTCCACCTTCTTTCTTTTTTTTTTAAAGTCGATGTGATTCAAAAATAAATAAGAAATAATAATAAAAAAAAAAGTTACGAAGTTATATAATTTAAAGGAATAGCTAATATTTAATAAAGTAATCGAACACAACTGTAAGTTTAGAGCTTTTTAATTTAAAAAAAAAAAATATGACTCTGCATTCAATGAATTAATCCCGCTACAGGCAAGTGCTTTTCCAGAATAATTAATAAACCACTCAAGGGTTTTACAAATTTCCCTTTTTGTTCATATAATTGGAAATTATTTATAGCTATATTGATGTTTCAAGATAACAGTATTTTATCAAGGAAATTATTTAAATAATTAATAAAAGCATTAATTTGACATTTAATTGGTATAACTTTTGAAATAAAAAATGTATTATCGTCTACAGGATAAGAGAAATAAATATAGCTAGATTACATCTACAAGATGTAATATGAATAGAAAATGTGCATCAATGCATAAACTAACTGCATAAAAGCAATCGAATTATATAGTTAGTATACGATTCGGTTGCTGTTATGCAGTTAGATTCACATTCTCTATTCATATTACGAGATATATTGTAATATATATCTATATATTGTAATATATCTCGTAATATGAATAGAGAATGTGAATCTAACCATGTGAATATATCGTAATATATCTCGTAATATTAATAGAGAATGTGAATCTAACTATGTGAATATATTGTAATATATCTCGTAATATGAATAGAGAATGTGAATCTAACTATGTGAATATATCTCGTAATATATCATCGTAATATGAATAGAAGAATGTGAATCTAACTATGTGAATATATCGTAATATATCTCGTAATATGAATAGAGAATGTGAATCTAACTATGTGAATATATCGTAATATATCTCGTAATATGAATAGAGAATGTGAATCTAACTATGTGAATATATCGTAATATATCTCGTAATATGAATAGAGAATGTGAATCTAACTATGTGAATATATCGTAATATATCTCGTAATATGAATAGAGAATGTGAATCTAACTATGTGAATATATCGTAATATATCTCGTAATATTAATAGAGAATGTGAATCTAACTATGTGAATATATTGTAATATATCTCGTAATATGAATAGAGAATGTGAATCTAACTATGTGAATATATCGTAATATATCTCGTAATATGAATAGAGAATGTGAATCTAACTATGTGAATATATCGTAATATATCTCGTAATATGAATAGAGAATGTGAATCTAACTGTATAAAAGCAACTAAATTATATACTAACTATACAATTCTGTTGCTTCTATGCAGCTAGTTTATGCGTTTATGCACATTCTCTATTCATATTACATATTGTAGATTTAACCTAACAATAGTTATTTGCCTTATCCTGTAGACGATATTATACCAATTAAATGTCAAATTAATGCTTTCAATAATTATTTAAATAATCCAATTATAAATTAATTTCGACAACCTCAAATCTACAGTTAACTTTTATTTATTAAATAACAGTTGATTTCTCTTATTAAATCCTTCTAAATATATAAATAATATATCTTCTCATATTAATAGATTGGCTTGAAATTTAAAATATGAATTTAACGTGGTTTTGGTTCTATTTTTTTTCTAATAATGACTAGTTTACAGTAAAGTAGAAAAAAATGGACTATACAAACCTCCTCCCACCTTCGATTTAAACAAAGTTAGTACCTTTTAAAAGAAACAACTTTTTCTTTGTTTTAATCGCAACCGATGAACAAAAAAAATGTTGAAGAAGTTTTGTAATATTTGCAGCGATTGGGCCGTTTTATCAATTCAAGGAAGTTTTAGCCTTAAATATTTCCAATCTTATTGACTGGATTAACTTCATTCGTTAACCAATTTTTCCTACAGAGATACATTTTTATACAATTTTTTTTTTATTTCCAATTCAAAAAAAAAATTTGAAAAAAAAAATATAAAAAATGATTATTTTAGATAACAAACTATGCTAAATAATTCATTAAAATATTTTAGTTTTCGTCTTTTTGTTTCTATAACCCATATGTATTAATATATTCACTCTACGGTTATTTTAGAGGTATAAGTGTAACCTACTTACCAATGTTGTTATGGCTAAGCCATCTTGTTCATCATTTGGCGTCTCAAATTATACTTATTCATGCTTCTTCATAATGGAGATCATTGATTGGTATATGATATCGTATAGCAGAAGGTATTAAAAGTCCACTAGATTATCCATGCTACTTCATTTTATTCTACTAGATTGTCCATTCTATAAGTTTAGTCTATTAGATTGTCCACGATACTCATTATAGTCTATTAGAATATCCATTCTCTTCATTTTGGTCTACTATATTGTCCATTCTATTTATTTTAGTCTACTAGATTGTCCACGATACTCATTAGAGTCTATTATTCATTAATTATTCATAGATTATTCATTCTACTCATTTTGGTCTACTATATTGTCCATTCTATTTATTTTAGTCTACTAGATTGTCCACGATACTCATTAGAGTCTACTAGATTATCCATTCTACTCATTTTAGTCTACCAGATATCCATGATATTGATTTTAGTCTACTTGATTGTCCATGCTACTCATTTTAGTCTACTAAATTGTCCATGCTACTATTTTTTTTCATTCCTAAGATCTAAGTCATGGTTAACCATTAATTCACAATAGCAACGATAATCCCCGTCAGTAGATCAAACCTTACATACTATTGACCAGAATGCAACATCATCTCACAAATTAAGTTATTCATTAAAGCTAACATTTGAAAACAGTCTGCTGAGTCCATTTTTTAAATATTTTGTTACTCTTCTATGTATGTGTATGTGTCTGTGTCATTGAACGTGGTTATTTATATGAATACGCAGATATAGCGAAATAGTGGTAACAATTGTATTTATATATTTTATTATAAATAAAGTCAAGAAAACAAGAGAGGACGTTATTTGGTCACTGGCCCATATAAACAGATAACAATAACTAGCCTTTGATAAATAGTTTTGATATTATATCCTAGTTTTCCTATAGTAAACAGTTTTTATCATTTTTATATTTCATGCCACATTACGTAATTAAAAGCCACTTTATTGATCATTATGTGAATCTAGATCATATTTCTTCTTCAACTACTAACTTAAGGTGATAAAAATTCCGTCTTTGGTACAGAACTGACGTCAGTTTTAAATGAGAAAGAAAACATTTTTATTACTTCAAATTTTTTATATATATATACTACAAATCGTAAATAGTATTGAATAGAAAATACTGCAAAGGCATTACCAGTGCTCCAGTTTTACTTATTGTAATAAAATTAAGCACGGAAATTGATTTGGAATTTTGATTTGGGACTTGAATTTGGGATGAGATGTCAGTTTCCCATCTTCCTCGGTATATCTGCATAACTATGTAAAACGTATGTGTTATGAAAATTGTATAACACTATTGCATCATAATTGTATCAGCAGGTTAGTTCACTGGTGAAAGTGTAAATCCTCTCAACTGGTAGGTCTGAGGTTCGATCCCACTCTGGGTCTCGATTTATTGACGTGGGAGGTGAATAAATTTGATCATGTTGTCCCTCAGAGAGAACGTTAAGCCGTCGGTTCCAAGCCTGTATGATGTCAAGTACTGGTTAATGATCACTGTCCTCACTACACTTGAGTTAGGCGAAATTTTTGATTCGCTATGTAGAATCTATCTTCACTTGGTGGTATCACAAAGGGTTAATGTGTGTTCCCTTTTGTGGACTGCCCAATGCAAGCAAACATAACCTAACCTTTATGCACAAGTGGGATTATTACCTTCAGTGGAGAAGAAAGTACTGCAACTAACCTAACAACTTGTGACGGCTTAAAGGATCTCGATGGCGATGGAACCAGATAAGTTGAATATTTCTTCTTCAAATACTAACTCAAGGTGGTAAAATTTCCATCTTTGGTATAGGCAAAAGTCTGAACTGGTCTTAAACAGGGCGGCACGGCGTCGAATGATCGACAATCTACTAGATTGTCCATGCTATTCATTTTATTCTACTTGATTCTCCATTCTATTTATTTTAGTCTATTAGATTGTCCACGATACTCATTAGAGTCTATTAGATTATCTATTCTACTCATTTTAGTCTACCAGATTGTCCATAATATTTGTTTTAGTCTATTAGATTGTCCACGATACTCATTAGAGTCTATTAGATTATCCATTCTACTCATTTTAGTCTACTAGATTGTCCACGATACTCATTAGAGTCTATTAGATTATCCATTCTACTCATTTTAGTCTACTAGATCGTCCACGATACTCATTAGAGTCTACTAGATTATCCATGCTACTAATTTTAGTCTACTAGATTGTCCACGATACTCATTAGAGTCTATTAGATTATCTATTCTACTCATTTTAGTCTACCAGATTGTCCATAATATTTATTCGACAGGGCTTTGACTGAAGAAGAAGAAGGATTATTACCCTTTCAGGGTTTAATATAAGGCAGTACATGCTACTCAAGAAGTATATTTTCACTTGATATAAATTATAGTCAGCCACCCGCAAGACAGATCTAGAAAGCTCTTCACAACGGAGGCCTAATTCTGTAGATTGGACCAGTTCCATCTCATTTCTCCTAACAATCTCATAAAATACTTAATATTACAATTCTTACAGTAAATTTTATTTAAAAAAAAAACAGTAGTTCCAAACATATTAGTTAAGAAATCTATTATTAAATTTTTTAGCAAATAAGTTGATTCTGGCAGATAAAAACACATCTTATTAAAATTAATTTAATTTAACTAATAGTCAACTTGAATAAAATTATTTGAAAACAACACATCGAAATTTCAAACTAATTAAATGGATGCACGGAAGGCATTATATTTAAAACAGAGGCCCGACTAGAAGTGGAATACCACTATATTTATGGAGTCGACAGAACTAAGCGAAACCCCTTCTTAATCCCTCCCCCTTTAATTAATTGCTGCCCCAATTCAATTTTAAATCTCAATAATAATAATAAGTTATTCGTCATGCCTAATTTATTCTTTTCGTTTACTTGTCAGATTAAGAAACTTTTCATTTTCTTTCGTAGATTTCATAAATTTACTTCCTTTCAGCTAGTTAAAAACCCTGTTCTGCTTTTCCTCATTCCAAACAAAAAAAGAAAAAAGAAAAGAAAAAAGTCGAAAGATAATTAACTTTTATATTATCAAAAAAAAAAAGTTGTTGGAAGTGAAATATTTTTTAAACAAATAAGAAATTCCCTAATGAAACAATGTTTTTTTATTAACTTCCTTTTTTTGTTGTTTATTATCCATTCTTCATTTTCTCAACCTAATTTTATACGTTCAAAATATGCTAAACTAACCCTTTTGATGTGACGTTGGTGTTATCAATACGGTCATGATAAATCGGATATTATATTTTAGAAATGGGTCATGTATTACTTTATAATAATGTAACAGAGCGCAATATTCTAACGTAGTGCAATCAGTTATTATGTGGTATTTACTTATTGTAGGGTAAAAGAGTGTAGATAACTCATTTTAGTTAATGCCTGAAGAAGAACACTACGTGTTCGAAACGAGTTATTTATACGATTAAATTTTTATGTGTTGAGACCATTTCATTAGCTCTTTTTAACCTACAAAGATCATAATATGATAAAATATTTAACTGATTGGTTGCGCAGTCGTTAATTGTTTCGTATTTACTCACACTAGGGGTAAAACAATACTTTAGTTTCCACACATAATACGTTTTATATTTAAACTATGCGTTTCAAACACTTCGTGTTCATCATCACGTAAACTTACAATAGAAGAAGTTGACTGTCCTCTATTTCTCCTATTAGAAGTTTACCTGATGATGAACATGAAGTGTTTGAAACGCGTAGTTTAAATAAAAAATTGCTTGTTGTGAAGACTTTGGACTATCGTTTTATGTCCAGGATGATAAAATATTGATAAGCTCTTAGTTCAAACCCTAAAAACTTTTCTGCTAAAGGGACAACTTTTACTCATTAAAGACTCTTCAACTATTCTCTTATACAATCAACAACTTAAAGCAAGTTCTGTTAGTTGCTATACTTTAATCCTAAATCTCATCTAATAAATTTTCAAAAATGTGATATATAAGCAACCGTAGTAAATACTCTACAAATATTAATCAAATTTTACTTCAAATAGTTCGTCTTGTCACGACACCCACATTTTCCTAGTCAACATTGAAGCAAATTAGAAATATGGTTATTGAGTTAGTTCCATTGAATTAATAGTCAATAATGCTGAGAGCATTAATATAGAAGGATAAAATAATATAATAATATAATATAATATAGAAGGATGATATTATGTTTTTTTTAAATACAACTATATATATGATCAAACCACAACATGAAAATGGGAAAACAAGACTAACATCTTTCAACCGTAACAAGTGGTCTTCGTCAGAGTCAAAAACCCAAGTTTTGAATTTTTGACTCTAATGAAGACGGCTTGTTACGGTTGAAAGATCTTAGTCTCGTTTTCCCATTTTCATATTGTGGTTTGATCATTGATTATTATTTCACGTGTTTATGTGAAATCTTTTAACAACTATATATTTTAACAACACTGGAGTATCATCACACAGCCCTGTTTAGTAATGGGCTGTAACACGTTCTCTGTTCAGAGACAGAGAAGAGGAATCACTGATATTGAGTCATTAAAACATGTGTTAATGGACTCATGGAACAACATGTCTCTTGATGTCATTCGTCGATCAACTCAGAACTGGATGGATCGCTTACGTCGCTGTTCTGCAGTTAATGGACAGCATTTTGAGCGGTATCTCTAACTTGTTATTAGCTAACAGTTTGTTAATTACACAATAAAGTTATTAGTTTGATTCGTTTTTAAATACCAATAAAAAATAACATGGTTTAAATACAGTTTAAAGGTTCAAATTTAGAGGTTTTTTGTGGGGCATCCTGTATAATTTGGCAGTGAAAGAGAATTAAACATTTCCTAATAATATATGGCATAATAATTTTGGTTGTATAAAATTTTACATTTTTATTATGGCAAATAAATGCGTATTACTTTCTTAAATAGTTTCCAAAATATGAAAAGCCTTCAAAGGTTCCTTTAGATTTGCTATAGTTAGAAGTTTATCAACACCCAATGTGTTCTCTCCATCACGCAATGATAAAGCATATAATTTATTAGTAATTATATGTATTAAGAGTCCATGTTAATGACTTGCTAGTTGACCTGACGTATGTAACACACAATAAACCACTGCCAAACAGCTTACGATGTCGTAATCGTTATAACATTGGTTACATCACAAATTGAATGTGTACCTACATTTTTTTCTTTTCTTTATTAAGTGAATTTTAAATCATTAGTTGTGCAATCCGTAATTGTGTGGTATTTACTCATTCTGAGGTAAAATGGATAAATCAACAAATGCCTCCACACAAATGAAAGACAAATGTCTCCTCATTTGTGTGGAGACTTCCGTTTGTTTATCCATTTTACCTCAGAATAAGTGAATTTCCTTATCAAACCTATTTCGCAATTGTACCTACATTATTGAGTAATTATCTTTCAAAATTTTTAACATATAATAATATATATCAAAAGCACTTTCAATGTAAATTTTAGAAGTATAAAATTTCCACATTTCAGACAATTTTTTTCAATTATGTTTTAATATCAGGAAGATGTGAAAAAGTTATAGCCATTCTTCATAACTCCATTATAGTAAGGTAACCTAATTTAAAAAGAAAATTAACTGACTTCTTGATTAATATTTTAAATGGTTGGTTCATTGAGTGTCCTTTGATCTTCGTCACAAGCGCTAATAATTTCCGATATACTTTTCAAACAGTATATTCAATTAGACTTCTTTTAAGAAGCTAGTTAGTCTTATTGTTTATTAATTATAAATTTTGCAATTAGCGATGTCAAATACAGTATAGCTTGTTTTTCAAGTTTCTTTCCACTTAAAGCTAAATCAATAACTTGATAAGTGACTTATGTTTATTATTATTTATGAATTAGATTAATTTATGTTTTTATACATGCACATTGTTAGTGCCACAGAGGTTAGTAAATAAGATTTTATTATCAACCTTCATACCTTGTCTATCGCTGGTGAAGTCGCCCGACCGGTTTCGCAATGGCTGCATCAGCAATGATACTAACGTTACCTTCTAAAATCACAGATATAAATACCTATTTTAACTCAATGATCCCAATATATGTCTAAATTTACTACCTAATAGTTTTATTAAAATATGCTTAATTAAAGTAGGACATAAAGGTAATATAAGAAATTGAAATATACAAACATAGAAATACTGATAATCTAATAAACGAACAAATCAAGCACCAAACAGACCATAATATTTAAACCAATAAAAAACATGAAAAGACGACAGGACGGACAGGACAGAGACATTCTTAAATTGTAAAAGACAAAAAAACAGATTAAAGAAAAATAAAATAAAATAAAACTAGTAGGTAGGAAATTTAGGCATGTATTGGCACCTGTATGAGTCGAGTTTAATAATAAAACAACATAAATTTCGATAAGTACCAGCATTATACTATTTTGACTCGCAAAATACAATGAACTCGCTAAGAATACATGTAATACATATATCATCGCTTAAAATATAATAATATTTTGAAATGGACCTGTTTTTTTTTTTTAACCAAGTAACACTCTTCCAAGACACACGATTATGAAACAAGAAAGATTTTAGTCCCTCTGCAGATTTCTTAATGCGGTTTCCAATTTAATTTTTATTTTACGTGTTTATTGCGTAATTCTGTTAGAAATGTAAAGTTACATTTGAAAAATGGGGATAAAATGTTTTGATCAAAAAAGTGATTATTATCAATTAAACAAGGTGTCAGTTTAGTTACATTAGTTGTAACGTGCTCGACTCAGGACTGGTAGGTCTGGGTTTCAATATCCACTCTGGCTGTCGATTTATGCGAGAGGAAGGTGAATAAATTTCTTTTTTTTTTGGTAAATTATTCTAATCGTTACTATTTTATCATGGATTTAACATCAAAAGAGTTATTGTACGAAGTTTAATTTAATTTGTGGATTCATTTCTATATTAAACCTGAAACACGGAGAAAGCATGAACCTCCATAGACACCAACCATGAGGTGACAAATCATTTTCTAGAGCGTGGTTTCTCAATCTTTTGGGTGTATTCATGATTTAATGTAAATTCTGTGGCGCACCTTCGATTTCAATATGGCAAAAAAAATAGCAATGAAACTTAATTAGTGATAAATTTGTGCCAATTCATTACTCTTGGGAATAGGATTTAATTGCTTTTGTATAATGTCAAAATTTCTTACTCATTTATAATATAATTATGTTTTTATATACAAATTTTTGGGAACCAAGTTAACTCAGTGGTAAAAATACTAGCCTCTGACTTGGTAGGTCCGTGGTTCGATACCCACCTGTTTACTCGATTTATTCACGTGGCAGATGAATAAATGTGAGCATGAGATCCCTTGTAATGGACGTTCAGCCGTGGATCCCAAGCCTGTACGATGTCAGGTACTCGTTGAAGAACCTTGCTCTAAATACACGTGAGTCAGGAAAAATTTGGGACTCCCAATGTAGAATTACCTTCTTTGTGTAGTATCATAAAATGGCAATGTTCAGCCTATGAGTGTTCCCTTGCGAGACTGCCACTGCAACCTAACCTAACCTTTCACCGTAAGAAGATGAACTGACTTACGATTAAATTCATTATGATACCCTAACGACTCCTTTTTTTCTTGGTCTAATAGTCTTAGTTCTATTTCTCAATTTTTTTTCTTTAACTTAAAATTTATTGTTATATTTCAAATGTTAATCATAAAATCTTATATTCTATACGCATTTATAACATTGGTAAAAAAATACAAGAAAAAATAATTTATCCTATTTGAAAATTACAATGATAATAGACAAAGTTTATGCATAATGAATTCAGAACTATTAATTATTTACGCTAAATGTATTCCGTCAAGCCAATTACAAAGTTTGCTGGCAAAACTAGTTTTCTGAGTTGTATGATCGCTGTTTCTCCATTATTACTTTCACAGCAAATTTAGCTTCCTGTTATTTAAATTTAAAATATTAAATCTACAACAATATTATGTTTGCAAGAGATGTACCATTTACAAATTCGTTCATTTTACGAAATTGGTCAATATGAAAAATAATTGAGTTATGGTTTTTGTTGGTATATACCATATCTAATAAATAACTGTTCCTTTTCTAATAATATAACAAAATATATAATTCTATAAGCAGCAAATAAATAGGAACTTACATAGAATTCTGACAATGGGTATTTCATCCATGTACAAGCAGTTAGGAACAACCAGGCATTTCATATTCCATTAAATAGAACAAGAAGACTATTTACACAAAAAAAATAAGCAAAAGAAAACAAAAAACAAATACTTATTGAAGTATTTATGCTACAGGTAGCTTTGAGAAATGTTATAAAGCTTAAGCTAATCACCTCTGTGTCATTAGAAGTATAATCATACAGGGTGACCAAAAAAAAAAAACGGGCCCCAACTCTAATTAGGCCCCGTTTCTTCAGTGTTTTGTCCGAATGAAATGAAACTTTGGTCATAACTAGTTTATTATATTCAAAACACTAGGGTCTTTGGCCTTTTTTTTCTCTGTTCTACAGCATGTGTTCTAGATGGCCTCCATTTAGCTCCGTGCATTTCTTGAGACGCAGCACGAAGTTGTCCATGACGTTCTTACAGACTGAATTGGTAATGGCTCTTATCTCCTCCCTGATGGCTTTCTTGAGTTCTGTGATACTTCTGCGTTTCCCTGCATAGACTCTGTCCTTAAGATAGTCCCAAAGAAAACAAATCTGAGAGGTTTAGGTCCGGGCTATGGGGTACCCACTCAAAATCAGTCTTGAGAATGATCACTCGGCTTCCGAAGGTCCCTTTCAGCCAATCTCAGGACTGGTTTGAGGTGTGAAAACTTGCTTTGTCTTGCTGGAACCAGAACTTGCTCATGAGCGACGGGTAGAGGGTCTGGAGCTCACTCTTGAAGTGTACACGGGGCCCGTTTTATTTTTGGGGTCACCCTGTAAATTCAATTTAAAATAAACCTGAAATTAGAAGGAATTAGTTTCTTTCTTGATACAATAACAGAAAAATAATATTTGTATAATTTTGTTTTCAATTTGTATGTCCTAGCTAATACGGTGGCAATATGATTATGTTACAGGGTGGTGACATGCCCTATTTATAGTTAATAATGTGGTCACATCGATACTGTGGTGTAATAGGCTCTTGTTAATAGCGTGGTCATATACACTGGATACTATGGTGAATAAAAGCTCTCGTTAATAACGTGGTTACATTGTTACTATGGTGTAATAGGCTCTTGTTAATAGCGTGGTCATATAATTCTATACTAATGTGAATATAATATATAATAATAATAATAATAATAATTATAAATATAATATAATTAAAACTCTTGTTAATAACGTGGTCAAATAGTTACTATGGTGTAATTGACTCTTGTTAAAAGCGTAGTCATATAATTGTATACTATGGTGGATGTAAGCTCTTTTTAATAGAGTGGTCATATAATCTCGTTACTATGGTGCAATAGACTCTTGTTAATAAGATGGTGTGCTATGGTGAATACACTACTTCTTGATAGATCACAGGCAAAACAAAAGTGGATACGGTTACCATTTGGACGGAGACACCACTCAGTGTTGTAATAATGGAATACAATATCAGCCACTCTCTTGTAATATTGCTTTACAAGATTTCTAAATTTGAAGCAATGCAAATCTTGTTTTAGACAAGGTAATAACAACCCCTCGTGTAATATCAATTTTCACGATATCAATCCTCTTTTAAATTCAACAACTCATACCTTTCCCCTTTGTACAGTCAGCCAAAAGAAATTAGGGGCTTTATAAAGGTAGGCAATAAAAAAAAAAAAAATACCATAGCGACGAATAAATGTCTCCATAAAAGATTGATCCTGTGAGGTCCTCGATTAGAATGACTTCTCTTTTCCCTAGACTCGGTGTCTCATCCAAAACAGTCTAATTTCCGTTTTCTTTTTTTTTACAAACGATATGATATTTCTTGCTCACCAAAACAGAATCATAACAAAATTTACTTCAAACAGTTGAATAGGCAACAAGTTTATATAATAATAATTATGTAATATCATATTAAATTAACATTTCATCTCTCAGTTTTAATATCCATCTCGAATGAGTCAACAAAACATTCTAACTTCCTTTCCGATTATATATTGATTTCGTTTCTTTCTTTTGTATTATTTTTTCTTGTATTGGAATTTAGTATATGTAGGATTTGAGTTGAAAAAAGTTATAGATATTCAGTGTTTAGAAGTAACTCAAAGCTAATATAGCATGATTAATGTTAATGGATTTGAAACAGTAACAGTCATCCGTATGAATGATCTGTTAATCCTAACATTAATCATAACATAATGTTAATCATAACATATGTTAATCTTCTAGTGACACTCGGAGGTCAGAAACCTGCTTCTGGTATTGATATAAAAGATGGTCATAACAGTGGCACAGGAAAGGTGACAATATAATATTATTATATTATATAATAATATTAACAATAATTATTATTATATTACTCATTATTATATGTATTTCCTTCTCATGGAAGTTCGAGTCAAAATTATTCAAATAAGTACTTGTGCGGTAATTATGCTTTTAATCACTTACAGATGTAACAATATTAGTCATTGCTTAAATAGATATTAATATTATTACTGTTATGATTACTATTATCTAATATGATTCAAGATAGAAAAGCGCGAGACTCCCGAGTGCCTGTATTGCTCAGCAATAGACGATGAGGAGCACACATTCATTGCATGCGAGAAATGGAATAGCCAGAGAAGTGGTTTGGTGAAGAGAATTGGTATATTCTCACCAGAAACCATCATGGCCAAAATGATAGAGAGGGCTGATGTGTGGAAAATGGTAGACAGGCTAGCCAAAAATATCCTCTCTACAAAAATAACCAAATAAAATCAAAGTAATAATATCAGGATAGCAGTGGACTTGACAGTAACCAACCCCCTTTATAACAGCTCAGTAGGTTAGTTACGATTGAAGATGGACAACGTCTGAAAGCGCTCCAACGACTCCAAGATCATCGTACGAGATATGACGGTTTGCCAGATTAATAATATAAAAAAAGAGGCGCTAAGAAGAGACTAACTGATTCTAAATCCAAGGATGTCTTTCGTAAGGGAATGAATGGCCTAGCCTGAGGTAATGTGTGAAACAGTTCCAGGCTAGTGTCCAAGAAGAAAATGGGGTGTTTTAGTTGGTAGTCTGGTTTACTGGGAGCTCAGCACAGTGTGAGTAAATGCATTTCACCTCCTTCCTCCAAAACAAAATTATTATTATTATTACTATTATTATTTGTGCGTAAATGCATTTCACCTCCTTACCCAAAAAAAAAAAAAAATATGTTTAAAAAAGAGACACCTAGAAGAGAATAACTAATTCTAAATCCAAGGATGCCTTTTGTAAGGGAATTAGTGGCCTAGCCTGAGTTTTAGTTGGTAGTCTGGTTTACTGGGAGCCCAGCACAGTGTGCGTAAATGCATTTCACCTCCTTCCCCCCCCCCCTCCCAAATTATCTAATATGTTTATCACTATATTGTTAATATAACTGATAATAATAATGATAGTAGGGGCGGATATGGATACTTCAACGCTTATATATACATGATAGGAAAGCGCCAGACATCCGAGTGTCTCGTATTGCTCAGCGGTAGACGATATGAGCGCGCATTCTTTTCATACTCAAAATGGAATAGCCAGAGGAGAGACTTGATGAAGAAAATCCGTATATTCTCCCCAGAAATTATTACTGACAAAATAATCTGGAGTTCTGAGGTGTGTAATATGGTAGATTGGTTGATCAGAAATATACTAACAATCAAAAAGCGATACTTAGAAGAGTTGGAATAAGTAATTCTAAATTAAGGCTGCCTTACCTATGGAAAGAAATGACCTGGTTTTAGGTAATGTGAATAAGAGTTCCAGGCTAGTATTCTAGAAGAAACACTATAGATCTGTATTCTAGATCATGAAATTAGAGTAGCCTTATCGTTTTTCCTCCAAAAATAAAGAAGTTGTCAAAAACACCAATCCCAAATTTCGTATTAAATGTAGTTTGTAATGTATCATTAAATTAACGTTTTATTTACTTTGTAATGCTATTTTAATTTATTTTTCTTTGAAAATTATTAACGTCTGATATTTTTACAAATATATCGTATTATAGGTATAACAGTTAATTAACAATGTCTTTTTTATGTATCTAATTTTTAGTGTGCCACCAAGTTTTTAAATTATTAATAGTGTGCTATGACGAAAAATATCACTGGCTTAGAGGAACAGATGAAATAGCTGTCCATTCATCCATATCTGCATGGGTAGGGCATGCTTCTGTCCTGAGGATTATTGATTTTAGTCAAGTGTTTGCTACGCACAAGTTTAGTCGACCTGTACAAACCCATGTGGAACACATATACACTCGCATGGGTATCTGAAACAGCTGTAAACTCACAACCTTTAAGTCATTGTTTGCAGGATAACAATGACTCATCTCACAGGAAATGTTTCTGAGAGGCACAAGTTAATGCGGTGTGCCGTATTCTGAACAATTACATCAGCTCTAGTTTAAATTATTAAATCATGTACTGTTAAAAGAACAGTAAGGAACGTATCAAAAAGTTTTACCCTCAATATATTAATCTATTTAGAATTTATAACTTAAATAATATATAAGAAAAAAAATTATACATTACGTTCGAATTTTTTTTATTTATTATAAAACAGCTACATAACAACTCTATTAAAAAATAATAAAATGCACTCCAAAAGATTTAAAAATAAATGAAATAATTATTTAAATATTTTCTGTCAATTGTCTGTCTCGATTGATAACCTATGTCTCTCTCACTCTTGTTCTCACTTCTCACCTATCTCTCTCTCTCTCTCTATTTCACTTTCTCTCTCTCTTTCTATTTCACTTCTCTCTCTCTCACTCTCCCTCTCTCTCTATTTCTCTCTCTCTCTCTCACTCTCCTCTCTCTCTCTCTCTCTCTCTCTCTCTCTCTCTCTCTCTCTCTCTCTCTCTCTCTCTCCATTTCTCTCATTCTCCTTCTCTCTCTCTGTCTTCAGTGATTTATTTATTTTTTTGAAGAATGTATCTAAATTCCCTTTTTCTATAAACATCATTCTACTCATGTTGTTTATCTTCCTTCCTCTTTCGTCAATCCGTTTTTTGATTTTTAATGCCAACATTTGCTTTTTCCTTTTTAGTTTCTTTTTTTATGTTTCATTTATTTTAGAAATAACTTTCTTTACCACATCTATTTTTTTTGTTTATTGTTATAGAACAACATGCTCCACCAGAAGGCATTACATGTATTAACATCTTTAATAGTACACAATAATTCTTATTAAATTATGATAATGCAGCTTAAATATATAATAATTCAATAATGATAATAATAACAATAATGATAACAGAGTAATCGCGATTACTCACAAAACATAATATAGGCTATATTATTACCACATCTATTGTTTGTCATATTTTATTCCCCTCCAACATCCTGAAATATCAAGACTGTCTCATGTAATTATTGTTTCGTTCATTCTACAAAATATACATGAATACTAATAACAGAACTTCATTTGAAATGTAACACTTTATTTATCATAACTCGATGGTCCTAAAGGCTTGTAAAAGAATAAAGTTCATTTTTTTATAGTAAAATTTAACTTCTTCAATTTTGATAGAACTCTGGAGAAGTGAAATAGAGAGAGAGAGAGAGAGAGAGAGAGAGAGAGAGAGAGAGAGAGAGAGAGAGAGAGAGAGAGAGAGAGAGAGAGATAGAGAGAGAGAGAGAGAGAGATAAGTGAAATAGAGAGAGAGGGAGAGTGAAAAAAGTGAGAGAGAGAAGTGAAATAGAGAGAGAGAGAGAGCAAAATAGAGAGAGAGAGAGAGAGAGGGAGAAAGTGGAAAGAGCTATGGTATTTATTTTACATTAATTCTAGTTATGTGCCACTGCGTTGAATCAACTAACTGAGTTGCGAATTTATCTTAAACGTACGTTTATTAGAACAAGTGTTTTCACAGAATATCTATAAGCATAGGTAATAGATATTATTATAGGTTATAGGTTATAGATATTAGGTTAGGTTGCAGTGGCAGCCCCACAAGGGAACACAGATAGGCCGAGCATTGGCCCTTTGTGATACCACACAATGAATATTGATTCTACAGTGGGAGTCATAAATTTTGCCTAATTCAAGTGTATTTAGAATATGGATCTTTAACAACGAGTACTTGACTTCGTACAGGCTCGGGACCGACGGTTTTAACGTCCTTCTCCGAGGGACGATGTGCTCAGATTTATTCACCTCCCGCATGAATAAATCGAGGTCCAGGTGAGGATTGAACCCCAGTATCATCATCTATAAGCATAAATTTAATTCATTTTTATAAGCATTAATTCATTTTTGTTATTATATTTAAGAACAACAATGATTAAATACATTACTTCATTACATTATATATTCCATTATTACTACACCTAATTGTAGCATATTTAAAATAGCTAACTCAATTTAAAATGAACTAACTTTCTAGTGGGTGCATTTAACTTAATCGAAATAGATGCCAGTAAACAATTCAAAGTGCCACCAGTAAGTCTCCACTTTTTTTCTTCCCTGACTCTATTATAACTTTAAAGCAGAATATTAAAGTCATATTACTCCTCTTTACTCTCATTTTTTTATTTTTGCTAATAAAATATTCTTTTAGAGATTGGAAATGTTATAAAGACCTCTTCATATAATTTGTCTGTGCATTAATCAAGTCTATTGCTTTAATTTCCTAACTTTCCGGTATAGGTTATGGGTCATACACACACACACACACACACACACACACACACACACACACACATATATATATATATATATATATATATATATATAAACTAGAATTTAAAAAGAACACATAGAAAGGAAATCACTGAACTCACTACTATATTTCGATGTCCTCGTCTTCAGGAAAAGAAGTGAATCGCTCCAAAGGCTGATAACGACTGACTTGGCGTTCGAACTGAAGCACTCAAACAGGGTAGCCAACTTTCGGAGGAAAGGTAGACAGGAAAGATAAAGAGATACAAGCCAAATAAAAATTAAAAAATGAAAACATTTAACTAAAATAAAATTAAAAGCTGATAACAACTAAAAAAGAAGAGGGAAAAAAAATCAACGATTGAGGTTAAGCCCAGGAGCCGATCTACCGCCCAGAAGACTAATAAGTGCTTCTTCTGAAGCTCTCAGAGTAACTTTCGAATATATATATACTATATATATATTATTATATATATATATATATATATATTGTGTCAAAATGAATTTCCTTAATCAAACGTACCTTTTTTTTTAAACAGTTTTCAAATCTTCTGGCTAATTTCAATTCTTCTGGATTCAGCTAGTGAATTATATTTAGCTAAACTCAGATTGGACATCACTATTTATTTAATTACATTTTACACAATATTTTACAACTAAATTAAACTAAACTTGACATGTTTTGGGCTGTCTCCAACCATCTTCAGAATTAAATTTGTTATCAATCAAACTAGTATGTAAACATAACAGCAAAGATAAATAAATTTTCACTAAAAAACTAAAAACTTCCCTACGGCTAACACTGGATAACATTAAGGTTTCAAAATATTACAAGGATGGTAAAAAAATGGTAAGTTAAGGTTAGGATGGGGGGATTGATAGAGTTGACGTGTGCTGCCTGAGTTATGTTGCTTTAATTTAGGTTTATTTACCAGAATCAGCAGTGCTTCCATTAACTGCAACCTTCTTTGATGTTGTTCTTGTCAGTGTATTTTGGTGTTTTCTGTGAGCATCTTCCTGGAGAGTTGTTGTTTGTGTCTTATTGTTGTGTGGTCGCGTATTGCTCCAGCTCCAGGTGCATGGTTAGTCGGCGGGGCAAAGTATATATATATATATATATATATATATATATATATATATATAAAAAGATTTCACATAAACACGTGAAACAACAATCAATGATCAAACCACAATAAGAAATGGGAAAACAAGACTTTTTTTCCCATTTCTTATTGTGGTTTGATCATATATATATATATATATATATAAAATAAATCAAAACGAAGGAAACACACAGAAAGACACAGACATAACTCACATGGATATTTCGACCATCGTCGTCATCAGGAGGTGCGAAGAGCGAAGTGTCCCGCAGGAAGACAGGGCAGTACCGCCCTGTCTTCCTGCGGGACACTTCGCTCTTCGCACCTCCTGATGACGACGATGGTCGAAATATCCATGTGAGTTATGTCTGTGTCTTTCTGTGTGTTTCCTTCGTTTTGAATTTATTTTATTTTAAAAAAGTCCGCTGGACCGTTTCTTTTAATTGTATATATATATATATATATATATATATATATATAAGTGTGTGTATATTAGTGTGGTTGAGTTGTATTGGTACGATATGATATGAATTTTAATTGATTCTCAGTTATAACTTGACTCTGACGAAGACCGCTTGTTACGGTTGAAAGATCTTAGCCATTTTTCTCATTCTTACTGTTGTTTGGACGTTGAATTTTGTTTGACGTGTTTATCCTGTAATCATTATATATATATATGAGTTCAAAATCCAAGAAGAGTAACACACAGAGTAAGGAAACACACTTACAGACTCAAATTTTCGGGTAATCCGTCTTCAGGAGAAAAGAGAAAGGGAGACCAAGCACATTGTAGACGCAACGGGTTACTAGCCATTGCGTCTACAATGTGCTTGGTCTCCCATTCTCTTTTCTCCTGAAGACGGATATTATCCGAAAATTTGAGTCTATAATAGTGTTTCTTTTACTTTCTCTGCTACCTATCTTCAATTTTGAACTGTTATTGTGTCCAGTTTGGATAGTTTTTCCGTTTATCAAGGGATAATAAATATATATAAAATAAATTCAAAACGAAGGAAACACACAGAAAGACACAGACATAACTCACATCGATATTTCGACCATCGTCGTCATCAGGAGGTGTGAAGAGCGAAGAGCGCAGAGTCCCGCAGGAAGGCAGGGCGGCAACTCTGCTATATATATATATATATATATATATATATATAGGAAATTAATTTGTCAATAGATCCATTATTTTATATAACTAAATTAAAAAAATAAATATTTCTTATTGAATAAAAGCATAAAATGAAGGACCCTACGAGTACAAGGATTCTAATAAAGCATAGATTTTGAAATGGGTGGTTGGAGTTTACAGTTAATAGTTGTAAGATGTCTAGCAGGCTTGGCTTAGCCTGTACTGTTTAAGTAGTTGCTAAATGCCATTCTCTTCAAAGTGATTAATCAAAGCCTAACCAAACATAGCTGACTAAATCGTTGGAACTTGTATGACAAACGATTCAGCTTTCTCCCTCTAACACCATGTATCTCAGAAACTTTATCTCTTTATTAAAACCAAATAATAAAAAAAAAAAGTTTAATTCCGAAAATGCTATTATTTAGTGAACAGTTTCAATTATTGGTCTTTCAAAATGTAAAACAAAGAATATATATATATACAACAGATTCAATAATACATCGACCGTTTGATAGAATAGGTGTGTTCTCTAATCGGGGTTCGGTCAATTTTCCAGGATAAAAAATCAAACTCTCGTTGCCAACGTTGACTCACCACCGTCATCGCCCTGCCTTCCTGCGGGACTCTTCGCTCTTCGTTCTTCACACCTCCTGATGACGACGATGGTCGAAATATCGATGTGAGTTATGTCTGTGTCCTTTGTTTTGAATTTATTTTATTTAAAAAAGTTTGCTGGACCGGAAAACGACAGGTTTTCCTGCCGTTGTGTTTCCGGCGTGCTTGGTCGCCCATTCTCTCTTTTCTCCTGAAGACGGATCATCCGAAAATTTGAGTTTGTAAGTGTGTCTCTTTCTCTGTGTGTGTCTTTTCTTCATTTGTGAACTGATATATAAGGTATATAAGGATATAAGGTAAGATGTAGACCTTCTTTTATACAAGTTGTATTAAAATCAATTGACTTGATTGCACGTACCTTTCTTTATTGAGCTTTTCAATCTCCTAGCTAATAATATACATGAAATCAACCTTGAAGAAAAATAATTAGCTAGAAGATTTGAAAAGCTCAATAAGAAAAAGGTACGTGTCAGGGCTAAAGTAGTGCTGCCGCAAAGGAGAAAAAAAAAACAAGAAACCAAGGAGTCCAGATCAAGGAAAAACGTTTTGTAAAAAAAGAGAATAAAGGTGAACAAAACAAAAAGTAAAGGAAATATATAATAAAATATTTAAAAAGAAATAAAAACTTTTTTTATAAAAATAGATATATAAAATAAAAATTCATTTTAATTTTAAAAAATATTTTTTTATTTGATATATATATGTATATAAAAACATTTTATAGAGTTTTAAATATTTTTTTGTATATTTCCTTTGTTTTTCGTTTACTTCACCTTTATTCTCTTTTTAAAAAATGTTGTTCTTTGATGTTGACTCCTTGGTTCCTTTTTTTCTTTTTCTCCTTTACGGCAGCACTGCTTTAGCCCTCACCCTGTGAGTTCTTTAGTTTAGTTGACTGTCATCCCTCCGACAATTCACGTCCTCTTCTGAGAACGACCACCATAACGTCGAAATATTGAAAAGTGAGTCTTTGTTATGTTTCTTTCGACGTATCACAGTTTATTTTAAGTATATATATATATACATATATATAAAGAGTTCACATAAACACGTGAAATAACAAACAATAATCAAACCACAATATGAAATGGGAAAACGAGACCAAGATATATATATATATATATATCGTGATGTCCTTTTCTTGACCAACTGTTCATATATTTTTTTGAGATTTATTGAGGGTTTTCGGTCTAATAACACATGCAACGCAAGAACAGACATTGAAAAATTTAGTCAAATATACACAAACATCTTTTCATTATCCAACAGACGAACACACGGACAACACACTAAAATTGCTAAACCTAACAAAACAAGTAAACATTGGAATTTTAAAAACGGATAACAATGAAAAAATGTAACCTCCACACACTTGCTCTGTTTAGTAGCCTGAGTAACTTTTCCATTCAATGACCCCAGTATAAGGACACAATGCAAATGAAAAGGAAAAAACATTACAAATAACAGTAAACATACTTCCCGGGTAAACAAATTTATATCTTTGTATTTTCTAAACATTATTAAAACAAACTTAAATATAAAAATCTATAGTTTTACCATTGTAATTTTTCAAATTTTTGTTGACCATGTACATAATAGCAAACAATAGACCAGTTTTGTTGAAATAAGTGTGCTAAATGTAACAATGTTTTACCCCTGAAGATGATATAAATATATATCGAAACGTTGGCAACGAAGTTTTTTGAATATTAGACCAAAAACCCTCAATAAATCTCAATATATATATATATATATATATATATATATACCATGATAAACGAAAAACGGTCCGGCAGGACAAATAACAATTAAAATAAGCAGTGACACATAAAAAGAAACACAACAAAGACTCACTTTTCAATATTTCGACCGTAATGGCGGTCGTCCTCAGGAGAAGAAGTGAATTGACGGAGGGACGACAGTCAACTGAAGAACTCACTGGGTGAGGGCTAAAGCAGTGCTGCCGCAAAGGAGACAAATAAAAAAGGAACTAGGAAGTCGAGAGCAAAAATAAAAAAAAAAAAAAAATGTTTTTGAAAGGTAGAAAAAGGTTAAGAAAAGAAAAAGTAAAGAAAATATATAGAACAATTAAAAATAAAAAATAAAAAAAAAATAAAAAAAAAAAAATAAATAAATAAATAAAAAACTAACGATTTAAATTCAAGCCAGGTTTCGAGCGTGCCCCCAGGAGCCAAATGTGGGCATCCTCAGAAGCTTTTAAAGTAACTTGTCTGTTATCACTGGGGACTTGTTTAAGAACTTGGACTGTGAAACAATCATTGAAACTGAGATGGTGGGAATTAGCGTGAGTGGCGACAGGGAGACTGCTGCGTTTACCAACCGAAAGCCTGTGATTATTCATCCGAAGGTTCAGCATCGTAGATGCTAAACCAACGTAAAAAGCATCACATTGGGTGCATTTCAAGAGGTAAACGCAGTCAGTGGAGATACAGGAGGAAGGACTGTGAATAGGGTAAGAATTAAGATTAGTTAGAGACTCAAATGAAGACCCAGAATCAACAATGGGACAGGTAAGACATCTCCGACGTCCACAACGTTGTAGGCCACCGCTGCTTTGGGGATTCTGAATAAGTTTGCCGGCCCGGTGGGAAAAAATATTTGAGAGATTGGGGGCTCTTCTAAAGGAAATGCGGGGCAACTGGTTAAAAACTGAAACGGTAGAGGGGGAAGAGGAAAGGATAGGGTAAAGTTCTTTAATAAATTTTCTTAATTTATGGACACCAGGGAAATAATTTGTAAGAAGCGAAGCAGTAGTAGTGGGTTCTCTTCTGTTATTAGTGGAATAACTACTACTGCTTCGCATCTTACAAATTATTTCCCTGGTGTCCATAAATTAAGAAAATTTATTAAAGAACTAAAGAATTGATTTATTAAAGATTGTAAATACAAAGTCCCTCGGGCGTCTGACTTTGTAATAATGGAGGTACAAGTGGTACTCTTTCATACTTCCTCCTTTTGCATATTTCACAGTCCTTTATCACTTGGGCTATCCTCTTGCCCATTTGGAGCCAGTAATGCGACCTCTGTAGATGTTTAAGGGTCTCTGTGACACCACGATGGTTGGTTTTTCCCCTGTGATAATTTAGGATGACCTCTTTCTGCTGCTCTTCGTCTTCTACCGTTTCTACCTGGTTCTTACAGATTATGAAATAAGCTCCTTGTCTCAGCTCTCTTTCCTGAATTAGTCGGAGTAGTCTATTTTCAAGTTCTTGTGATTCTATAAAGAAATGGTATACCTTTCCTGGCACTGTTAGTTGGTTTATGACTGTACTTAATTGTTCGTTGTTCGCTTTCGTTCCTCCTGTAATAATATTTATTTTTAAGTGGCCATATTTGTGCAATTGGGTGTTTATTATTTATTCTGTGTCGTCTTTTATAATTATTTGATTTCTCTTGTTGTTTATTATATCCTGACTAATCTCAGCTTCCGGTCCATTTCGTTGTTCTTGGTCTTCATCTGCGTCTGGTGTCCAGTTGGCGAAGAACTCTCGCACGTCCCTGGAGGTACTTGGCTCTCTCGTACTACTTCTCGTAATGACGTTGACGTTTCTGGACAAACAGTCGGCTACTTGATTATCAACGCCCTTTACGTGCTGGACCTGAAGTTGTATGCAGCTATCCTTTCTTTCCACTTTGCTATCCGGGCTGACGTCTCCTTTAAATTCCGATCCACATTAGGGGCCTATGATCTGTTCTAATAGTGAACTCAGCCGCAAAAAGGTAGGGTCGGAAATGTTCTACAGTCCACACTATGCCTAACATTTCCCTTTCTATTGTGCTATACCTTTTTTCTGCTGGTGATAATTTTCTGCTGGCGTAGGCTATTGGTCGCTCTCCCTGGATAGTTTCCTGCATCAAGACTCCCCCGATAGCTTCTTGACTGGCATCTGTCATTACAATGAATGGTTTGTTTAGGTCAGGAAATTGGAGCAACAGCGGGCCCCGCAACGCCTTCTTACACTGCTCCACTGCTTCTCTTAGATCTTCTGTTTGTATAAACTTCTTTCCTTTCTTTAAACTGTCCGTCAAGGGGTTCGTGATTGCTGCAAAGTCCTTTACGTACCTTCTATAGAAACCTATCATACCTAGAAAAGCCCTGATGTCTTTGGGTCCCTTTGGATAGGGTAATCGATCTATTGCTTCAACCTTCTTAGGGTCGGGTCTTACTCCTTCACCTGAGATAAGGTGCCCCATAAATCTAACCTCTTTTTGATATAAGCGGGTTTTATCCATCGCTACCTTTAAGCCAAAGTCCCTTATTCTTTTCAGCACCCTTGTAACATGTTCCTTATGCTCTTCTATTGACTTACTGAACACTATGATGTCATCCATGTAGATTTGCGTAAAGTCTTCTCCCAGTCCTTCAAGCAGTTCATCCATGAGGCGTTGGAACGTGGAAGGCGCATTCTTTAGGCCAAAGGGCATCCTCAAAAATTCGAAGTGGCCTCTATCGAACGTAAAGGCCGTCTTCTCGACATCTCTCGGGTGCATCCTAATCTGGTGATACCCGGCCTTGAGGTCGAAGGTACTGAATACAGTTGCTCCTGCCATATGGTCGAGTATGTCTTCTATCCTTGGCAGAGGGTATCTTTCAAGCTTAGTGTACTTATTTAACTCTCTAAAATCTACTACCAACCGGTATTTAGGGGGTTTACCCTCCTCGACCTTTTTCGGGACCAGCCAAATAGGGCTCGAAAATTGCGACTTAGACCTCTGTATTATGCCCTGGTCCAGCATTTCCTTTATTTGCTCCTGCATTATCTTTTTCAATTGGTGTGGGTACCTTCTAGGTTTCACGTAAACAACTGTACCTTCAGGGAGTTCTATTTGGTGTTTGACCCTACCTGTAGCTGATAACCTCTGTCCTTCACTATAGAATACTTTTTCAAATTCTTTCATTAATTCACTCACCTGATGTTCTCCTGGTATCACTTTTCCACAGTTTACCGTTATTCTCTTCCCTGGTTTAACTCTCCCTTCCACGAAGTATTTCCTTTTTCCTAGTTTAATGTCCCACTTCCCTCTTTTACACTCAGGTTTTGCATTGATTCTCTCCAAAAAGTCGCACCCTAGAATAACTCCATATTTCTGGGTCTCTAAGTGGGTCACATGCACTTTCATCTCCAAGGTCTCTCCTATTAATTCTCCCATCTCTACCTGTAATTCGCCTACCAGGCTCTTCCTTCCTGCCATGGTGACCAAGGTGCAGTTGCACGGTGTCAGCCCTGAATAATTGTCCATCCTTTTTGCCACTTCATTGTCCATAATTGTGCTATCTGACCCTGTATCTACCAAACACTTAGTCTTCCATTTGGGAAAAAAAAATATAGGGAGCTTACCTCTTATGCTATTCCTCTGTTGCTCGCCTATATACCTCTCGCCTAACCTTCAATCCTTCTTCCTCTTCTCTCGAATAGCGATCCTCCCACCACGAGTCTCTTCCAGTGAAGGCCACTTCCCTCGCTCGTACCAGCGCTCGTGTCGTTCTATCGATGTCTCTTGCTCCGACCCTGTTGACTCTGATGAGCTCCCGTCCTCTGAAGAGCCTTCCCCTTTTTGTCTTCTCCTGCCCCACATCTTCTCCCGCCGGGTTGTGTTAACTTCCATGGGCTCATCTCTTGGTGTTGGTCTATACTGTTTCGTTCGTGGTCTCTCCTTGCGATATAAATACGGACACTCTCGCGCGAAGTGACCGAGTTCACCACACTCCCAACATCCTCTTCTTACTGGCTTCTCTCTTCGCGTGTAGCCTCCCACTGCCTCATAGCTGTTCCTCCTGGCTTGAGATCTTCTCTCTTCAAAACGTCCCCGTGGCTTCCTCTCCTGTGAATACCTCCCTTGTCCTCGATCCTCATAGGCTCTTGCTCTGAATTGCCTATCCTGAGGTACTCTCCTCCTGGTCACAACTGCCCATCCTCCTTCTGACTTCCCTCTGTATATAACACCGTTATCTTCTCGGTCCATTTCTTCCTCCCGGATGGCATTAATTGTCTCCTCGAGACTAGTGGGCTTCATGATACGGAGGGCCATTCTCACTCGTTCTGGAGCTGCCTTGAGGAGAATTTCACTGGCTATCTCTTCATATATCGTCGTTCTCCATTTCGCTTCTTGACTGTCTGTGCACTTTTCATTTATCTTCATAGTTAATTTCCTTGTCGCATCCCCCAATCTGCGCCCGAACTCAGCGCAGGTCTCACCATTCTCCTTCCGCATTTCAAAAATTTTTAGCGCACTTCTAGCTACAGGCTTTGCGGCTCCAGCATATCTGTCCTTAAGGGCTGCTCGCACCGCACTCCACTCCGCACAAAAAGTAAGTCCTAACTCCAGCTTCACCGTAAGGCTGACCCTGGCGAGGAAGTAGGTCTTGATGTTCTTGTCTGTAGCTGGGTCTAGTTGAGTTGTGACTAACTGCTCGTTGATGGAGTCCATTCTCTCTATGAACAAGTCCAACTCTCGAGCATCACCCTCGAACCTCTTTATCGAATCTAATAGGTTCTTCAGGTACCCTGCTTTTGCTACTCTCGCTTGTTCTATTTTCACTGCGAGCCTAACATCGGCTCCTGTTGTCTGTTTACTCGTCATGTTGGTTTCTACACTGGACACAACACTACAACCTATTAAACAGTTGGCGAATGATCCCGGGTTTCGGCACCAGTTACGCGTGTCCGGGTAATGAATAGGTTTTTAAAAAAAAGGAATTTAAATAAACTAGCTCGCACGTGATTGAAGACAAGAATCGAGTTTATTAGTCAGCTCCTTCTGTTTATAGGAGAGGCAATGTTGATACGGACTTCAACCCTCTAGTCTCTCGCGGGCCGGCGTCTCTCGCGGGCCGGCATTACTTATAATATATATATATACTTCAAATAAACTGTGACACATCGAATGAAACACAACAAAGACTCACTTTTCAATATTTTTACCGTTATGGTATATGTATATATATATATATATACGCAGTGACACATAAACAGAAACACAACAAAGACTCACTTTTCAATATTTCGACCGTAAGGCGGTCGTCCTCAGGAGAAGAAGTGAATTGACGGAGGGACGACAGTCAACTGAAGAACTCACTGGGTGAGGGCTAAAGCAGTGCTGCCGCAAAGGAGACAAATAAAAAAGGAACTAGGAAGTCGAGAGCAAAAATAAAAAAAAAAAAAAAAATGTTTTTGAAAGGTAGAAAAAGGTTAAGAAAAGAAAAAGTAAAGAAAATATATAGAACAATTAAAAATAAAAAAAAAAAAAAAAAAAAAAAAAAAATAAATTAAATAAATAAAAAACTAACCGATTTAAATTTCAAGCCAGGTTTCCAGCGTGCCCCCAGGAGCCAAATGTGGGCATCCTCAGAACCTTTTAAAGTAACTTGTCTGTTTCACTGGGGACTTGTTTAAGAATTGGACTGTGAAAACAATCATTGAAACTGAGATGGTGGGAATTAGCGTGAGTGGCGACGGGGAGACTGCTGCGTTTACCAACCGAAAGCCTGTGATTATTCATCCGAAGGTTCAGCATCGTAGATGCTAAACCAACGTAAAAAGCATCACATTGGGTGCATTTCAAGAGGTAAACGCAGTCAGTGGAGATACAGGAGGAAGGACTGTGAATAGGGTAAGAATTAAGATTAGTTAGAGACTCAAATGAAGACCCAGAATAACAATGGGACAGGGAAGACATCTCCGACGTCCACAAACGTTGTAGGCCACCGCTGCTTTGGGGATTCTGAATAAGTTTGCCGGCCCGGTGGGAAAAAATATTTGAGAGTTTGGGGGCTCTTCTAAAGGAAATGCGGGGCAACTGGTTTAAAAACTGAAAAGGTAGAGGGGGAAGAGGAAAGGATAGGGTAAAGTTCTTTAATAAATTTTCTTTAATTTATGGAACACCAGGGAAATAATTTGTAAGAAGCGAAGCAGTAGTAGTGGGTTTCTCTTTCTGTTATTAGTGGAATAACTACTACTGCTTCGCATCTTACAAATTAATTTCCCTGGTGTCCATAAATTAAGAAAATTTATTAAAGAACTTTACCCTATCCTTTCCTCTTCCCCCTCTACCGTTTCAGTTTTTTAACCAGTTGCCCCGCATTTCCTTTAGAAGAGCCTCCAATATCTCAAATTTTTTTCCCACCGGGCCGGCAAACTTATTCAGAATCCCCAAAGCAGCGGTGGCCTACAACGTTGTGGACGTCGGGGGATGTCTTACCTGTCCCATTGTTGATTCTGGGTCCTTCATTTGAGTCTCTAACTAATCTTAATTTTTACCCTATTCACAGTCCTTCCTCCTGTATCTCCACTGACTGCGTTTACCTCTTGAAATGCACCCAATGTGATGCTTTTTACGTTGGTTTAGCATCTACGATGCTGAACCTTCGGATGAATAATCACAGGCTTTCGGTTGGTAAACGCAGCAGTCTCCCCGTCGCCACTCACGCTAATTCCCACCATCTCAGTTTCAATGATTGTTTCACAGTCCAAGTTCTTAAACAAGTCCCCAGTGATAACAGACAAGTTACTTTAAAAGGTTCTGAGGATGCCCACATTTGGCTCCTGGGGGCACGCTGGAAACCTGGCTTGAATTTAAATCGTTAGTTTTTTATTTATTTATTTATTTATTTATTTTTTTTTTTTTATTTTTTATTTTTAATTGTTCTATATATTTTCTTTACTTTTTCTTTTCTTAACCTTTTTCTACCTTTCAAAAACATTTTTTTTTTTTTTTTTTTTTTTTGCTCTCGACTTCCTAGTTCCTTTTTTATTTGTCTCCTTTGCGGCAGCACTGCTTTAGCCCTCACCCAGTGAGTTCTTCAGTTGACTGTCGTCCCTCCGTCAATTCACTTCTTCTCCTGAGGACGACCGCCATTACGGTCGAAATATTGAAAAGTGAGTCTTTGTTGTGTTTCTGTTTATGTGTCACTGCGTATATATATATATATATACATATACCATAACGGTAAAAATATTGAAAAGTGAGTCTTTGTTGTGTTTCATTCGATGTGTCACAGTTTATTTGAAGTATATATATATATATAAGTAATGCCGGCCCGCGAGAGACGCCGGCCCGCGAGAGACTAGAGGGTTGAAGTCCGTATCAACATTGCCTCTCCTATAAACAGAAGGAGCTGACTAATAAACTCGATTCTTGTCTTCAATCACGTGCGAGCTAGTTTATTTAAATTCCTTTTTTTTAAAAACCTATTCATTACCCGGACACGCGTAACTGGTGCCGAAACCCGGGATCATTCGCCAACTGTTTAATAGTGTAGTGTTGTGTCCAGTGTAGAAACCAACATGACGAGTAAACAGACAACAGGAGCCGATGTTAGGCTCGCAGTGAAAATAGAACAAGCGAGAGTAGCAAAAGCAGGGTACCTGATGAACCTATTAGATTCGATAAAGAGGTTCGAGGGTTCGAGATGCTCGAGAGTTGGACTTGTTCATAGAGAGAATGGACTCCATCAACGAGCAGTTAGTCACAACTCAACTAGACCCAGCTACAGACAAGAACATCAAGACCTACTTCCTCGCCAGGGTCAGCCTTACGGTGATGCTGGAGTTAGGACTTACGTTTTGTGCGGAGTGGAGTGCGGTGCGAGCAGCCCTTAAGGACAGATATGCTGGAGCCGCAAAGCCTGTAGCTAGAAGTGCGCTAAAAATTTTTGAAATGCGGAAGGAGAATGGTGAGACCTGCGCTGAGTTCGGGCGCAGATTGGGGGATGCGACAAGGAAATTAACTATGAAGATAAATGAAAAGTGCACAGACAGTCAAGAAGCGAAATGGAGAACGACGATATATAAGAGATAGCCAGTGAAATTCTCCTCAAGGCAGCTCCAGAACGAGTGAGAATGGCCCTCCGTATCATGAAGCCCATAGTCTCGAGGAGACAATTAATGCCATCCGGGAGGAAGAAATGGACCGAGAAGATAACGGTGTTATATACAGAGGGAAGTCAGAAGGAGGATGGGCAGTTGTGACCAGGGAGGAGAGTACCTCAGGATAGGCAATTCAGAGCAAGAGGTCTATGAGGATCGAGGACAAGGGGGAGGTATTCACAGGGAGGGAAGCCACGGGGACGTTTTTGAAGAGAGAAGATCTCAAGCCAGGAGGAACACTATGAGGCAGTGGGAGGCTACACGCGAAGAGAGAAGCCAGTAAGAAGAGGATGTTGGGAGTGTGGTGAACTCGGTCACTTCGCGCAGAGTGTCCGTATTTATATCGCAAGGAGAGACCACGAACGAAAACCAGTATAGACCAACACCAAGAGATGAGCCCATGGAAGTTAACACAACCCGGGGGAGAAGATGTGGGGCAGGAGAAAGACAAAAAGGGGAAGGCTCTTCAGAGGACGGGAGCTCATCAGAGTCAACAGGGCGGAGCAAGAGACATCGATAGAACGACACGAGCGCTGGTACGAGCGAGGGAAGTGGCCTTCATGGAAGAGACTCGTGGTGGGAGGATCGCTATTCGAGAGAAGAGGAAGAAGGATTGAAGGTTTAGGCGAGAGGTATATAGGCGAGCAACAGAGGAATAGCATAAGAGGAAGCTCCCTATATTTTTTTTTCCCAAATGGAAGACTAAGTGTTTGGTAGATACAGGGTCAGATAGCACAATTATGGACAATGAAGTGGCCAAAAAGGATGGACAATTATTCAGGGCTGACACCCGTGCAACTGCACCTTGGTCACCATGGAGGAAGGAAGAGCCTGGTAGGCGAATTACAGGTAGAGATGGGAGAATTAATAGGAGAGGACCTTGGAGATGAAAGTGCATGTGACCCACTTTAGAACCCAGAAATATGGAGTTATTTAGGGTGCGACTTTTTGGAGGAATCAATGCAAAACCTGAGTGTAAAAGAGGGAAGTGGGACATTAAACTAGGAAAAAGGAAATACTTCGTGGAAGGGAGAGTTAAACCAGGGAAGAGAATAACGGTAAAATGTGGAAAAGTGATACCAGGAGAACATCAGGTGAGTGAATTAATGAAAGAATTTGAAAAAGTATTCTATAGTGAAGGACAGAGGTTATCAGCTACAGGTAGGGTCAAAACCAACCAAATAGAACTCCCTGAAGGTACAGTTGTTTACGTGAAACCTAGAAGGTACCCACCCAATTGAAAAAGATAATGCAGGAGCAAATAAAGGAAATGCTGGACCAGGGCATAATACAGAGGTCTAAGTCGCAATTTTCGAGCCCTATTTGGCTGGTCCCGAAAAAGGTCGAGGAGGGTAAACCCCCCTAAATACCGGTTGGTAGTAGATTTTAGAGAGTTAAATAAGTACACTAAGCTTGAAAATACCCTCTGCCAAGGATAGAAGACATACTCGACCATATGGAGGAGCAACTGTATTCAGTACCTTCGACCTCAAGGCCGGGTATCACCAGATTAGGATGCACCCGAGAGATGTCGAGAAGACGGCCTTTACGTTCGATAGAGGCCAACTTCGAATTTTTGAGGATGCCCTTTGGCCTAAAGAATGCGCCTTCCACGTTCCAACGCCTCATGGATGAACTGCTTGAAGGACTGGGAGAAGACTTTACGCAAATCTACATGGATGACATCATAGTGTTCAGTAAGTCAATAGAAGAGCATAAGGAACATGTTACAAGGGTGCTGAAAAGAATAAGGGACTTTGGCTTAAAGGTAGCGATGGATAAAACCCCTTATATCAAAAAGAGGTTTAGATTTAAGGGGACCTTATCTCAGGTGAAGGAGTAAGACCCGACCCTAAGAAGGTTGAAGCAATAGATCGATTACCCTATCCAAAGGGACCCAAAGACATCAGGGCTTTTCTAGGTATGATAGGTTTCTATAGAAGGTACGTAAAGGACTTTGCAGCAATCCGAACCCCTTGACGGACAGTTTTAAAGAAAGGAAAGAAGTTTATACAAACAGAAGATCTAAGAGAAGCAGTGGAGCAGTGTAAGAAGGCGTTGCGGGGCCCGCTGTTGCTCCAATTTTCCTGACCTAAACAAACCATTCATTGTAATGACAGATGCCAGTCAAGAAGCTATCGGGGGAGTCTTGATGCAGGAAACTATCCAGGGAGAGCGACCAATAGCCTACGCCAGCAGAAAATTATCACCAGCAGAAAAAAGGTTATAGCACAATAGAAAGGGAAATGTTAGGCATAGTGTGGACTGTAGAACATTTCCGACCCTACCTTTTTGCGGCTGAGTTCACTATTAGAACAGATCATAGGCCCCTAATGTGGATCGGGAATTTAAAGGAGACGTCAGCCCGGATAGCAAAGTGGAAAGAAAGGATAGCTGCATACAACTTCAGGGTCCAGCACGTAAAGGGCGTTGATAATCAAGTAGCCGACTGTTTGTCCAGAAACGTCAACGTCATTACGAGAAGTAGTACGAGAGAGCCAAGTACCTCCAGGGACGTGCGAGAGTTCTTCGCCAACTGGACACCAGACGCAGATGAAGACCAAGAACAACGAAATGGACCGGAAGCTGAGATTAGTCAGGATATAATAAAAAAACAAGAGAAATCAAATAATTATTAAAAGACGACACAGAATAAATAATAAAAACCCAATTGCACAAATATGGCCACTTAAAAATAAATATTATTACAGGAGGAACGAAAGCGAACAACGAACAATTAAGTACAGTCATAAACCAACTAACAGTGCCAGGAAAGGTTACCATTTCTTTATAGAATCACAAGAACTTGAAAATAGACTACTCCGACTAATTCAGGAAAGAGAGCTGAGACAAGGAGCTTATTTCATAATCTGTAAGAACCAGGTAGAAACGGTAGAAGACGAAGAGCAGCAAAGAAAAAGAGGTCATCCTAAATTATCACGGGGAAAAACCAACCATCGTGGTGTCACAGGACCCTTAAACATTACAGAGGTCGCATTACTGGCTCCAAATGGGCAAGAGGATAGCCCAAGTGATAAAGGACTGTGAAATATGCAAAAGGAGGAAGTATGAAAGAGTACCACTTGTACCTCCATTATTACAAAGTCAGACGCCCGAGGGACCCTTTGAGGAGCTAGAAATTGATATATTTACATACGACGGAAACAAATATTTAACAACAATAGATAGACTAACGAAGTTAGCCTCAGCATGGCCACTAACAAGTAAATCAAGTGGAAGTACAGAAGAGGCATTGCTGTCGTATTTCGCCACGTTTGACTGCCCGAGAACGATCTATATGGACAGAGGGCGAGAGTTCAACAACTTAAAATAAAAACCCTGTTAAAAGAATTCAATATAAACCCCCATTGGTGTCACCGGGTCATCCAAGGTCCCACGGAGCAATAGAGAGACTACATAACACTCTAACGGAACACTTGCAGTTATTGGCTGATGCAAAAAACATAAAGGGTCATGTGGCAATGGCCAGAGCGGTCCTAGCATACAACAGTAGTATTCACTCGACCACAGAGGCAACACCATTTGAATTGCGGAAAAAGGAAGCGGATCCACAAAGGTTCATAATAGAGTCAAAGCAGCAAAAGAAAGATGGACCAAGCAATATAATCAAAGGAAAGCAGAAGAAACAGTAGGGTTGATACAAGAAGGGGACTTCGTATATAAACTGAATAGGCAGAAGCGAAGGAAATCGGACCCGAGATACGTAGGGCCATACGAAGTACTCGCAACGTTACCACGGTACAGAGCACAGATATGGAGGATAGGAACGGAACACCCTGAAACAAGAAATAGTTCATTTTCAGGAACTGCGACGGGTGAGAAGGAAAATCCCACCAATGGTGCGAACGATATAGTGTAGTTATGTTGTGTTTACCTTTGTTAATTTTGTTATTTTTGTTTTGTACAAATAATCATAGAAGTTCATCTTTTGTTATTTCTGTAATTTCTATAAACAATGTTAATTCAGTTACTTGTGTGGACGTCATTTTTTTTTTTTGAATGTTAAAACATTTTATTCATTTCTTATGTTTAGAGTTTAAGTTTTGTTTTGTTATTTTATGATATAACTCAGACACTTGTACGGAGAGCATTGTTGATAAGGACTGGGAGGGGGGTAATGCCGGCCCGCGAGAGACGCCCGGCCCGCGAGAGACTAGAGGGTTGAAGTCCGTATCAACATTGCCTCTCCTATAAACAGAAGGAGCTGACTAAAAAACTCGATTCTTGTCTTCAATCACGTGCGAGCTAGTTTATTTAAATTCCTTTTTTTTAAAAACCTATTCATTACCCGGACACGCGTAACTTATATATATATATATAATATATATAGTTGGTTGTGTTCGTGACCGATAGGAATAGTTTTTGGAAGTCAAGTTGAATTTGCCTCACCTTCTTTCAAATCAAATTATTTCACGTTCAATATTGTCTGTTGTCCAAATTAAAAAATATATATTGCAGTAATGATTTCTTTGAATCAAGAGGACATTTGAGGGAAGTATATGGAGAGTATTTAATTCGAAATATTGGTCAAATGGAATATTGTATAAGCAGGTATATTTGTAGAAGAGAAAGCAAGCAATTAGTCCATTGGTAGAGTAATGATTGTTGTTTATTTTGATCAAAGGAGGTTCTTGACTTCAAAAGCTTAAACATTATATATTCAAAAAGCATCAAACAGTTTACAATTAACAAAGAAATTACTCTTTTGGCAAAACTGTAATCAATATAGAAAAGTAACAAACAATCCGTACGTCAATATAACCGTACTCATTGTACATCTTATTTACTTTTTAAATTGTACTCACTTTAATATGATAATCAAACAGCTATAGTTTTTATATATTGGATTAAATATATTAGTCAATGGTAAAATGTATGAAACATTTTATAAAATCGGAAGGAAATTTCCTATCAAATATTTATATTTTTCAAACTTTTATCTTTTATAATATTATATTAGATCGGTTTTATGTTATGTGAGTTATAATTTGGCAACTGCCAATGCAGTGTTTTTGTTAAAAAGAGTTATATGAGTATAAAATGTATTAAATAATGTATTACATAAAATATATATACATATCATACTTTTATGATATATATCAAACTCTCAATGCCAACGTTTCGGTTTTAATAAAATCCGTTTGATTTTGATCCTGGAAAATTGACCGAATCCCGATTACATTATACACCTATTCTATCCAACGGTTGATATATTATTGAATTATATATATATATATATATATATATATATATACAATACTTAGTTTTTATTTTGTTTGCTCTCTGATGACTTTAAATTGAAAGGCCCCAGAGCATTTTTTATTTCTATTTCTTTCCTATTTCCTTGTGGTTTAAACTTCATTGATTGCATCACATGTTTATTTATTGTGATTTTTCTTCATAGATAATTATATACACACTATATGGAGAGTTAACGTCCAATAGTTGTTTTTTACTCTTTACATTTGAAGTTTATCTGACGATGAAAACAAAGTGTTTGAAACGCATAGTTTGAATAAAAAAAATCTCCTTTTATGTTGAGACTTTGCATTATCCATTTGCACCATTATAAGTAAATACCATTCAATTACAGATTGCACAACTAAAGAGTAGATTACTATATATATATAAACACTAATAAATTCTCGACCGTGCGACAGATATACAACTAAAAAAGGATAGATCAGGATGCGGTCAGTTTCTTCCACTTTCAATTCAAACTCTCATTGCCAACGTTTCGATTTTATTTAAAATCTTTTTCCAAAGGCACAAGTAGGAATATTGGAAATTGAAGGAACTATTACAATTACATTACTAAACTAGTATTGAAGGTTAAACTATTCAAATGAAAAACCGTTAATAACCGACTCTGTGTAATGTAATTGTAATAGTTCCTTCAATTTCCAATATTCCTACTTGTGCCTTTGGAAAAAGATTTTAAATAAAATCGAAACGTCGGCAATTGAAATTGAAAGTCGAAACGTCGAGAGTTTGAATTGAAAGTGGAAGAAACTGACCGCATTCCGATCTATCCTTTTTTAATTGTATATATATATATATATATATTTGTAAAAGTTGGGAGCAGTCCTTCTTCAATACATGCTTTTAAAAACTGATGTCTGTTTCCACTTGATTTAATTTTGTCTTATATTTTTGGAAAAATATAAGACAAAATTAAATCAAGTGGAAAAAGACATCCAGTTTTTAAAAGCATATATATATATATATATATATTAGTATAAGTGGGCAGCAAATCTTCTTGAAGACAAATGGAATTAAAGTATGCAGCAGCTTCTGCATTGACGACCTTTTTGCTGATGGCCTCGATTTTTCTTACTATCATTCGGTGATGCTGAGGCAACTTCCATATATGCTGGGCCAGAGACATTGAGAAAACCAATATCAAACAATTTTAATGAAACACAAAAACATTTTATGCATCTCTCAACAGGAGCCCCCAAAAAACATGCAGAGGATGCCCATGGGATTAAACTCACCAGGGGTATGTTAGTGGATGGAACTTCGGTACTTCATTATAATAACGACAAAGATAGATTAACTATCTTGGAAGCTCTTTATATCAAAGATGTCAACCCCAACCTCAACATTCAAAATTATGACCTCAATGTGATCCCAAGTAGCACTATTTTCGATAATAGCTTTAAATTTGTTAGAGAGTTAGAGCCCAGTAGGGTTGACAGCAATTGAGGGGCAAACCTGTATGTTGTTGCAACCCTGCTGGAACCTGCTCTTTGTTTTCCTCTCACCCGCTGTATCGTTTGTTTTATATCTGTTAAAATTGTTATGTTTAATTTTAAAGATTACTTTTCAGTTAATTATATTAACATTCATTAATTAAATAGTAGTGTAAACCTGAAGATGACCAAGGTGTGGTCGAAAGCTTGTTTCAACCCAGTGTTTTTGTGTTTCATTAAAATTGTTTGATATTGGTTTTCTCAATGTCTCTGGCCCAGCATATATGGAAGTTGCCTCAGCATCACCGAATGATAGTAAGAAAAATCGAGGCCATCAGCAAAAAGGTCGTCAATGCAGAAGCTGCTGCATACTTTAATTCCATATATATATATATATATATATATATATATATATATATATATATATATATATATATGTATATATTCATCCTGAATTGTTTTCTTGACCCAATATTTATAAGATGTAATTTTTTTGAGGTTTGAGGTCCAATGATTTAAACTAGTCCTTTTGCCGACGTTTTGACATATATTTATGTCATCTTCAGGGCTACAACATGATTGTTTTACAATTAGCACTACTATTACTACTATTTGGTAATTTGTTACATTTTAATCTGCACAGAAACAAAGAGGAAATTGTTAATGTATAACAAAATATTCCATAGTAATAATAACTGATTTATCAATAAATTTCCTCTTTGTTTCTGTGCAGATTAAAATGTAACAAATTACCAAATAGTAGTAATAGTAGTGCTAATTGTAAAACAATCATGTTGTAGCCCTGAAGATGACATAAATATATGTCGAAACGTCGGCAAAAGGACTAGTTTAAATCATTGGACCTCAAACCTCAAAAAAAATTACATCTTATATATATATATATATAATTTAGTTCTTTTAATTGGCCTGATGCCTAGGGACTTCAGTGGATGAAGTCAGCTCTCTTGAACGGCAATCAACTACCCAGCCCTAAACTGGATTGTGGTTTTACCAACGCTCAATGCTCTCATCCCTTGCTTTAACCAAGTTTGAATTTTAATAATAGAGTTAACTGGATGTCATTAAAGGCGAAAACCACCCTTCCACAGGGGTAGGAGTAACTCCCTCCATTTGGACTATGTGGTGACACACTATTCCTGAATAATTTATATTTCAATTTTGTCTTCTGCACCCCTGTCAAACTTTAACCAATACAATAAAAATTAACTGTAATTAAATCCAGTTGCATATTGTGCGTTAATTGTTAAACTGTCTTTAACAATTAACATAATTTATGATGAACTCATTTATATATTTATTATTTAACAGAAACGTCAGTAGAATATTAGCTGTTGAATACGATCATTTATAATGACTAATTTTCAGTATCATTTATTAAAATGTTATTTGGCAAACTAGTTACCACCGAATCTGGAAAAATCCTTTTATATATATATATATATATATATATATATATATATAAAATAAATTCAAAACGAAGGAAACACACAGAAAGACACAGACATAACTCACATCGATATTTTGACCATTGTCGTCATCAGGAGGTGTGAAGAGGGAAGAGTCCCGCAGTAAGACAGGGCGGCAACTCCTTACTGCGGGACTCTTTGCTCTTCGCTCTTCACACCTTCTGTTGACGACGATCGTCGAAATATCGATGTAAGTTATATCTGTGTCTTTCTGTGTGTTTCTTTCGTTTAGAATTTATTTTATTTAAAAAAGTCCGCTGAACTGTTTCTTTTAATTGTATATATATATAAGTATTCCTTATATTTTTTTGAGTGTCAAAATAACTTAAAATATTAATACTTAAAAGTATTACGTCAAATTTTGAGCAATGTTTATTGCAAGGCGAAAATAAATATAATAAAAACTGTAGACATACTACAGTAGAAGAAAAATACTTATTTATGAATGGACGAGAAAAGCATTCAGTGCTAAAAACTAAGCATTTATTTTAAATTAAATATTTTCCGATACGCGTGGTGTTCTTAAAGCCTTAATGTTTATTTTCACGAGGCAGTCATTCATGCATTATGCTCACAAATCCCCTCATTGAAAAATGTCACAATGTGTAAGCGTGCTAGGTATAAAACGTTGCAATACATTTATAGCGTATATTGTTGTGTCTGAAAATTGAGGTGCTCTTTAAAAGAAACTACAAATCACTTATTTTCTTTGAAGTATTTATATGATATATTATGAATCTATAAATAATGATGCCTTTCAAACAAAATCAAATTCATTAATGCCAACAACCTAATTCACAGTAAACATTAGATTATTCTTCTTATATGTTCTTATCCATAGCTTACCCAAATAGTTTGTTTTTGTATGTATTGAAAACCCAGTAATGTACTTGTTTATGGCAATTTTAATACTACCCATCCTAAAATGGTTAGAAAATTTGTTTTATCGATATATTCTCATAAATGTTTTAAGGGGTTTGCTCCTTGAATTCAGTAACAATGATTTCATCGTTACTGAATTCAAAGCAACAAACCCTTATGATTTCATCGTTACTCAATTAAAGGCAACAAACCCTTATGATTTCATCTTTACTGAATTCAAGGCAGCAAACCCTTATGATTTCATCGTTACTGAATTCAAGGCAACAAAACCCTTATAATTTCATCGTTACTGAATTCAAGGCAACAAACCCTTATGATTTCATCTTTACTAAATTCAAGGCAGCAAACCCTTATAATTTCATCGTTACTGAATTCAAGGCAAAAAACCCTTATGATTTCATCTTTACTAAATTCAAGGCAACAAACCCTTAAAACATCTATTAAGAATATATCGAAAAATACCTTTTTTTCTAACTTTTCTAGTATTCTAGGAACATTATATTTCTTATTTCTTCAAATACCTCACCTCTTTTGAAATGTGCTAAAAAATATGACGCTCTGCAATGCAGTAGTAAAATCTGTTCAAAGGCAAAAGTCATTGCTTTACCACATTATGACCCATTGGGCCCACTTGGTAAGGTTGCAAGTAATATTGAAATTAGTACAAGTTTTTTTAATACTAATAAACTAAGTAATTAACTCGTATTACACTATTTGTATTTATTTTAAAATCGGAAATTCGATGCAAACTGGACACAAACAAGTTAAAAAACGAAAAAAGTAACACACAGACAAAGAGACACACTTACTAACTCAAATTTCCGGATAATCCGCCTTCAGGATAAAACAGAGTAAGAGAGTACTAAATAGAGTAGTCTCTTTTCTCCTGAAGACGGATAATCCAAAAATTTGAGTTAGTAAGTGTATCTATTTCTTTATATGCTACTTCCTTTGTTTTTGAACTTATTTATTTACTTTATTAAGAGAGTTATTTGTAATACTTAGTATTCCTCTGATATACTGAAACATAGTGGTATTTATAAAATTCTGTGTTATTGTTGTCATAAAAGATACATGGGTCAAAGTGATATATAATTAAAATTTCGTGACAAAAACACCAATATCTGGAAATCTAAACAAAGCCTTTCCTTTCTAAACGGATTTGTTTCCTAAAATAAAAAAAAAGCGTAGTTGGGTTTTCTAAACAGCTTTTCATAAAAAGTAGGAGCATTAAAACTAGGAAAGACAGGCAAGCAAATTAGCAATATATTATCTAAGTTGAAAGCTGTTTTGTAGCCATAAGAGTGTATGTACTATTAATAACAAACGTATTGACGATATTAATTATCAACTGGTAATCACGATTATTAAAGGTTATTAATAAAACTGTAAAAGAATATTTCATTTTTAAATGTAAATCTTTTGCAAGCCAACTCTTGTGGATGATGTAAAATTGTTGATAGTGGAGAACAATGAAGCGAATTATTTTTTCATATAAATATTAAGAATTATGTTATTAATTGGACAGGAGCTAAAATTACTATTTATGGAAGGAATAAGTCAACAGACTTGATAAGAAGATGACTGATAAACATCTTTCGAGACAAAATTAAACTTTCGTTGATTTATTTGTGATTGATATTTTTGAAGCTTATTGAAAATTTAATATATGTGTATGAGATGAGATGTGTAGGTTATGTAAGTTTATTTGTGTGAAAATTGTTGGGATTTGAAATGGTGTAAGATGTTAAACAGACGATGAAAGATTGAGAATATTGTATCAAGAAAGAAGCTAGATCAGCCCTTTGGACTGGTAGATCTGGAGTTCAATACTACACTCTGGCTCTTGATTTATTTATAATGGAGGTGAATAAATCGGTGCTTTTCATTCCTCGAAGAGGATGTTGAACAGTCGGTCCCAAGCCTGTACGATGTCACTCGTTAAAGATTCCTATGATCAACACAAATTAGTCACCTACTGAAAGTGTCATTACGTAATCTTGATCGTTTCGTAATATCAATAGCCACAAAGTGTGTGTTCCACTGTTGAACTGCCATTGAAACCTATGCTAACCTATTATATCAAGAAAAGTGATATGCAATTAAATATTATAAGCGAATGATATAGAGAAGGAGAAACTGTTTCTTATGGATTAATAAATAAGTTAATTGTTTTCATTGTAAGGCCAGAGAATGATTAATTTAGTAGTGGGCGTAGAGACGCTAGGAAGTAAGAGATAAAGGGTGAATAGAGAGGGGTTGTAAGGGGTGTGGGAGAGAGAAGGGAGGGTTCTTTAATAAGGAATATCGACATATTAACAAGGGGTTGTGGTAGCATGGAAGGAATAAGTGTTAGGTAGAGTTTTCGCAGTAGATGGATAATGGGTGACCGGAGATATCGGACACCGCATCGACCGTATTCGATACAACATCGAACAACTCTCATCACAGGAAACTACGAAACAAATTCATCCAAACAAGCTAATCCTCTTGTCTTTGCTGTCAAATATCTGATTCAGCAAAATATTCAAAATAAAATTAAACGAGCTTATTAAACTTAAAAATAAAAAAAAACATCGTAAAAGACTTAAATTACTTAACATACCATGATGAATATAATATAAATTATGACAAAAAAAATAGCCCCCAGATAAATTTTATAAATAAACTACTAAAGAAGTTAATAAAAATGATTCAAAATTAATTTAATTAAATTTCTTATTATGAGAACTAAAATATATATTACGTACTAAGGTTTAATATTTAACGTACTAAGATATATATTTACATACTAATGATTAAGGTTACACATTCTTTATTTATTATTAAACTTATTATTATTAATATAATACTTCTTACTATGAATACGCAGAAACTTTAGTTTACTGTTCGAAATAGTTGTTCCTTTTTGTAAAAAAATGTGATTATACATTATGCACATTACTAAGTTATATATATATATTAGTATAGGTTGGCAGCAAATCTTGGAGACATATTTTGTTGAAATGTACCGCAGCTTCGGCATTAACGACTTTCAAACTAAGCTGTTCCATTCTCCTAACAGTCTTACGAAAAGAAGTTGGTAATTCCCAAATAAGTTGTCCAAAGGACATTGAAACACTTAAGTGTCTCCACTTATTTGGGAATTACCACCTTTTATTCGTAAGAACTCTCAGGAGACTAGAACAGCTTAGTTTAAAAGTCGTTAATACGGAAGCTGCGGTATATTTCAACAATATATATATACATTAATTAAATATATGTCCGCATTATTCTTCACTAGTTCTTTTTTGAATTTCTCGAGTTTTCAAAAACACTTCCTCAGTTCAACGTTCTTCAATTCATAAAGGAGTCCACCATAGGTTTTTTTTTATTTTCTTTATTCTTAACTATAGACATGTTTCGGTATTCGTTCTTCACCATAATAAGGGTAAAATTAACATTAAGGCTATAAAACTGAACTGGGCTAAAGTATTGAAATAAAAACGTTAAACTTAATACAAACATTAAGGCTATAAAACTGCATTGGGTTTAAAATATTGAAATACTAAGATTAAACTTGTGGGTTAGACTGACCGTTATCATATTGACTGTTACTTAGAGGTTGTGTAGATTTTTTGTTTTCCCGAAAAAGGGCGGTTTTCACTTCGCTGATTGCTGGCATCTCGTTTTGTCGTTACCTTGACTTTCATACATTTCAGTTCTTCTAAGTACATACAAATCACCACGCGTGGGTGTATGTCTGTTTGGATGAATGGTAGTACTCCACTCAAAGCTTGTCAACTCTATACAGATAACACCGTTAAATAAATCAAATTTACATAATTATTGATAAAAGTATCGATCATGAAGCAAAAACAAAATGAAAATTTATCAGTACTTGCTCAGTACAAACATTTTATACATCTGCTTATGAAAAAGGTTTAAAATAAAAACCGAAACGTTGGCAATGACAGTTTAACTTGAACGTGAAAAACGGACCGAACCCTGATAAACTTTTATTTGGTACCAATAACTATCAATAATAAAAGGTGTACACCTTTCGTGAATTTTCTGCTTTATATTTCTTCAATACAAGTCTATTTTACTGCCAATTTTGTGTTTTATGACCCTATTTCATTTTATTAAACTATTAAATCTAGAGAACTAAAACGTTACTATTATTATTTTATTTAAATTAGTGCTATTAAAAGAATGTATCGCAGTTTTTGGATATATTTAGTGTTGATATTTGCGTAAACTATTAAGATTATCGAGTTATGATTGAAATTTAAAGCTTATAAACACGATATTGGCTTAACACGTCACAAACCAGTAAGAATTAATTTACATGTTTTGTATTAATTCTTTTATAGCTTATTACAAGTTATTTTAAATGTAAAGTGTAACATAATAAATGATAAAAAAGATGCTGCAAAACTTTCAAATTTTCTTTACACCTAATGTTCAATAATTCACTGTATTGTTGAGACATATGCGAATTCTTACCAGTTTTTAAAATATCTTTCAAATAATTTTACAACTGGTTTGTATATCCATTTTGTTGAAATATTAATTATTTAATTAATTAATTCTTGAGTAAAAAGCTACTGAAATGGTCTCAACATATAACAATTCAATGGTATAAACAACGCGTTTCGAACACATAGTGTTCTTCCTCAGGCATTAACTAAGGGTGAGTGTCTGTGGTACAACTGACTGTTAGTTGTTCCACAGACACTCACCCTTAGTTAATGCTTGAGCAAGAACACTACGTGTTCGAAACGCGTTGTTTATACAATTAAATTGTTATATGTAGAGACCATTTCATTAGCTTTTTACCCTACAATGAGTAAATACCACAAAATAAGTGATTGCACTACGTTTGAATTTAATTAATTGACGATTAGGTCAAAAATAGTATTTCCAGAATCAGTGGTCGAGAATTTATATCAATAATATATCTGTTTATTAATCTATATCTATTGGCTTATGTAATCATTTCTTTATTGTTGAAAATATTAGACGGTTTATGAGGTAAACAGATTATTTCATTCAGATGTTTCAACCATAATATTTCTTTGTCGTGTTATAGGCTCTGGTGTTTCAAACGAACCACACTTTCTACAATATAATTGCCATTAATCACAACTGATGATTACAATTTACTACAAACTGGACTACACTATCTGCATTACACTCATTGTTAAGTGCACTTATTAACGTATTTCTAAGATTATACATAATTAAACTGTATACATAAAAATGCAAACATTTTTTATTGAAGACATTTTGGATAAATATGACACCATAGTCTCTTAGAATCCATCAAGAGGAGAAAATATAATAAATGTGCTCCTTGGTCTAATAATGAGCAAAACAAAAAGGCTAATAGTGACGTAATTCATAATCAGGTTCCTTCACTGCAATGAAAGAAACATCGCAGCTTCTTGTATTTGTACATGTATTGGTATGTTCTTCAAGAGGTAAGGGCCGTTTATTCAATTTTATTTCATTATATCAGTCATTATATTTTGAAAAATGAAAATTTCAATTACATTTTTACTTGTTACATAAACTTCAAAACATAAATATATAAAAACATAAATATATATATTTCTAAATATAAAATATAAATTCATGTAAATATAAATAAATAAAATATCAAGTAAATATACTTTAATGATTTACATAAACTTCATTTAATTGTATTTTTGTCCTTATTGATGAATTTTTTATATTAACTCTGAGATTTTTCCATCCGAAACTACCAATAGAATTTTATTGTATATTAACATACTCGTACTTAGAAATAATGAATCGTTTAGCGTCAAGAAAACATTTTCTGAAGACAGAAATCGTAACGCCTCTTTAGCGAACGTAGTTTTGAAACAAAATATTTCATCTTATTTTCCATATAATGGTCTATTTTAAGGTATAGTTTCATTTTGATCAGTCGAACGGTGTGGCTTGTATCGCCCTTACAAGCTTTGAGATTGAATTATATGTCAACATTTTTACATTTTACTGAAAAAATAATATTTCCTGTTGTTTTAAAATTCTGAATATATTTTTTCTTTATTTCATTTGTAATCTCAAAGATAATGCCAAAATTTTAAAACTAGAGTTAGTAGTTTAAGAGATAAAAATGTTTTCTAAAAACCGGTTTTTGACAAAAATAGTGACTTACCTGTCATGCATAATTCTTCCGAAACAATAGAAAGAATTATCATCTACACTATAGGGCCCATTTTTGTGTAAAATATCAACTTGATCCATCAAAGTTTCTGGACCTTAGCGTGGTAACAAGTAATGATAAAATACTCACCCACTCACCCACACACACAGACATCATCGCAAAAACATTATAAACGACTTTTGGGACCTCAAGATGTATAATTCCGTCAAAATCTCGATATCGAATTTTTTCACGATCACTATACTTTAAATACATGCATATTGTTAATACCACTGAGGTTGGTGAGATTTATATTAGAAATAGGTAAAATCGTCATACCTCGTAAGATGATCCTGGAGTTGGAGCGCTTTCGGACGTTGTCTATCTTCGATCGCAACAAACCTACTCTAATACAGTTTGACCCAGCGTCATCTTACGAGGTATGACGGTTTTACCTATTCCTAATATAAAACACTATACTTTACTTATAGTAAAGTAAAAAGAAGTCTCGTTCATTTAAGAAGTAATTTGACATGTAAAAATTATTTTGATATAGAATGTAAACGTAAAATAATAATAAAATGTAAAAATTTTGACTTATAATTCAATCTCAAACATTGTGAGAGCGATAAAAGCCAAACCAATTGACGGATAAAAATGAAACTATGCCTAAAAATAGAACATTATGTGGAAAATATGTTGAGATAATTTTTTTCTAAATTACATTCACAAAATGGGCGTTAAAGTACGATTTCTGTTTTCAGAAAATGTTTTTTTAACGCTAAACGGCTCATTATTTCTAAGTATGTTAATAAACAATAAAATTCGGTTGGTAGATTTGGATGGAAAAATCTCAAAGTTAATATAAACCAATTCATTAAAAAGGACAAAAAGACAATTATTTGATGCAAAACAATCAAAATTATTTTCTTTATTCACATCGACCAAGAACATTAAATCAGCGATTTTAATTTGAAAATCAGTTTTTTCATTACGAACGCAACAGTTAAAAGAAGTGAACTTTATGTAGTACAGAAATGACTCACTGTGGAGTAAAAATATAATAACTGTACCACTGGATTGAGAGTAGTCCAGAACTGGTGGATCCAAAGTTCAATACTCACTCTGGGAAATGAATAAATCTGAACACGTCGTTCCTTAGAGACGACATTAAGCCGTCGGACTCGAGCTTTACAATGTAAATGATTTACATTAAAATTAAGCTTATTCACTAGGGGAAGTATTATTATTATCATTATAAATGTGTTATATTACAACTTCTTCCATCAGTTTATTAACGTGCTTCTGTTTGTTTCTTTTCAGTTGAACATTATACTGTTACATTCAAAGTATACTATATATATGTGAAATCAGTTATAGCATTCGCAGATACTTAATTATAGTTAATTAAAGGTCAACATCTAGCTTTGATGTTTGTTTCTGCCAATATGAAATTCGTGGTTTTCCACTCTGACTTACAGGGTGTTTCAAAAGGCACTCAAAGCAAAAGGTACGAGATTGAATGCAGAATAGTCTGTCAATAATTCTGACTGAACAGTTTCTGCTCTGTGCTTTTCAATTTGGCCTAGAATATTTCTCTTATGTTATTTCCTTTACAATTCACAAATATGACATGTTTTACAAGAAAAATGAATTTTCCTTTTATATTATTCAAACAGTTCCGCCATAAATAGGAATAGATTAGTACATGAACTTATTGAATATCTATGCAACATTTGATGAATGTTTCATATTTCTTTCCTGTTTTCGGTTTTTTTTTTCTGAACCTTTGCATATACGATTTGTTTCAATACGATGAAACTACTTACAGGATTTCTAATTCTAGTTTGTAATAAATCAATCTCTCATATTTCACAATTTCATATAGGCTCCTTAGGTTGGCAGCCTTTTTATCAAAATATATTGATAATTGTTTTCTTGCGCCTAACTGATAACAGATAAAATATTATCAGCATCTCTTCATTTCCAGTCAATGATTTGTTTAGTAATATATTTTATAAGTTTCAATAATTTAAATTATTGTCTTTTGTCCCTTTTTACGTGCTCATAATATTATATAGCAAAACGGAAGTAGCTGATAACAGAAAAAAAACCAGAAAAAACTGATAACAGATAAAATATTATCAGCATCTTTTCATTTCCAGTCAATGATTTGTTTAGCAATATATTTTATGTTTCAATAATTTAACTTATTGTCTTTTGTCCCTTTTTACGTGCTCATCATTGGCAAAACGGAAGTAGCCTTGGTAAATAAATAATTTGTATAATTTTTATCAATCCGTTTTTTTTTTATAGTGATATTTAGTGTAAGTGTATCCAAATTTTGATTATTCATCTAGTTTTTTTCATATTTTTTTAAGGTATATATGATAGACTAAGTGATTTAAAAAATATATATAAAATTATCAAATTTTTATACATTACAATACATCTGTTGATTTCCTTCCTTCTACTACCACACTAGATGTCCTAAATTACTTGCTTACTTATTTATAGTTACTATTTTCGTGTAAGAGGGTAGCAATTCTTTATTTCATTGAAATGTACAGTAGCCTCTGCGTTAACGACTTTAAAGCTGGTCTGTTCCAATTTCCTAATAACTTTACGGTGGGCTGGTGTTAAATGCCATATTAATTGTCCAAGATACATCTTACTTTAGCATGAGCAGATGTAAAAAGAAAATAACAATTTTCAAGTTTTAAAAAAACAAAATTTTTTAATGGGACACAAAATCAAGTAAATTTTCTTTCACTTGAGTTTTGTGTCGGATTATAAAGTTTCGTTTATCGAAACTTAAAAATTGTGATTTTCTTTTTACATTTCCTCATGCTAAAGTAAGATGTTTCTTGGGCAATTGATATGACATTTAACACCAGCCCACCGTAAAATTGGAGCAGACCATCTTTAAAGTCGTTAACGCAGAGGCTCCTGTGCATTTCAAGGAAATTTACTATTTTATAAACTTAATATATAATGATTTATAGTCTAGTTATTTGAAACTAGTCATTTTGCCGACGTTTCGACATATATTTATGTCATCTCCAGGGCTTGGAAATTTGTTTCTGTTGCAACATACCTTCCTTTACTCAATTACATGATTAACACATGCAGGCTACTGTCTATGTTTGTTATCAATAAAGTAAAGGAAGGTATGATGCAACATAAAACAAATTTCCAAGTCCTGAAGATGACTAAATATATGTCGAAACGTCGGCAAAAGGACTAGTTTCAAATCATTAGACCTCAACCCTCAAAAAAATAACATCATATAAATATTGGGTCAAGAAAACAAATCACGATAAAGCTATAGTCTTATCTATAGATATAAATTTATTAAATCATAATATGTTTTATAAAAATGTAAAATTCAAAGTTTTTTACTAAACCATTTAGATCTAAGTAACGGTTTTAATATAAAAAATTGTCAGTTTTGCAGAGATAATGATTGTCACACATCCTTTTAGCTTGTAGTTATAAATATGTATTTTTAATTAAATGAAACGGTCCAGCAGACTTTTAAAAACAATATAATTAAAAAGAAGATAGCACACAGATAGACACAGAAATAGCTCACTTCTATATTTTGACCATCGCCGTCATCAGGAGGCGAAGAGGATGACAGAGCGGCGACACTCTGCCTTTAGAGTCGCTGCTATGCTTCCTGTGGGACTCTTAGCCTCCTGATGACGATGATGGTCGAAATATAGAAGTGAGTTAATCCTGTGTCTATGTGTGTGCTACTGCTCTGCCTTCCTTTGGGACTCTTCGCTTCCTGATGACGATGATGGCCGAAATATAGAAGTGAGTTAATCCTGTGTCTATCTGTGTGCTATCTTCTTTTAATTGGTTTTTATTTAAATATGTATTTGTATTTAACAAATGATATCCAGTTATATGGAATGTTTAGTTACATATCAAAATTAAAGAATATAAATTAGGTTATTTTTTATTTCAGAATATTTTGCGTAGGGAAATAATAAAATGCCTTTTTGAAATAAGTCTGGGTAGTCATCTTTGGAAGTTAACTTTGATAAATAAAATGGAATTATAACTGGGGAAATGGCGTAATGAAATTGTCCTAATCTTGCGGCGAGGAAAAGCTGTTCTAATTCCTATCCTGAACAGGAGGGAAGACTCCGAATAAAGACACGCCTCTTGTTTTATCGCATCCTCCGTTATCTGGGCCCTTAATGGACACCGTTCATCATAGGGCCATAATCCTGCAAACCACCTTGAGCAAAACATGTTAGCAAACACACCAGCCCTTCCCCCCAGCCTTCTATAAATTATATTATAAACACACGGCTCGGCCCCTTTAAAGCGTTCTAATTGAAATATGTTTCCTCAACGTCGTAACACTCATTTAGCTTTTGCCTAAATAATTAATTCCTTCTAATAAATTTGTGTACACTTCAAAAATCACAGCAATAATTCATTCCTTCCTGTCTTACTAAAACACTTATATATTTTTGTTTAATACAATTAAGCGATATGTTACTTAGTAGGTACAAGACATACATTTCATTAGTCAATGGAAATTCCAACCAACAAATAATTATTTCTCTTTAACTCATTAACTGTGCAATCTGTTACAATGTGGTATTTACATGAAACCAAACAATGCCTGAAGAAGAACATTTAAGTGTTCGAAACACGTCGTTTAGCTTCTTGTAATAAACTTTTTTGTGTAATAACTTAATACTTTTCCTAACATGAAATAATTACTAATTAAAAATTCCAATATTTTGAAATATTGTGTATATACAAAATATTGTATTGTAAAATATATTGTATATATATAAAAGTTCTGCTCGGCTGGTAAATAGCAGAATTGCTTTGTCTTTTTCTCGTTCTCCTGATAAAGACGAGGTCGAAATATTGGATTGAATTTTTGTTGTTTCTCGTATTCTTATTTTGTAATCGTTTCATATGGTGTCATAACCGACATTTTTATATCTTAAATATGTCATATTGTATAATGTTTTACAAAAATACTTGATTTGATTGGAAAAACGTTATAAAATAATTAAAAGTTGCATACATTTATAATGTTTTAAAATTAGCCATCTATGCAAATTTATTAAGTCATAATATCTTTCACAAAAATATATAATTCAAAGATTTTACTTATAAATTCAGTTCAAAGTAACGGTTTAAATACAGAAATTGTCAGTTTTGCAGAGATAATGATTTTAATTAAATTTTATATTGTTAATACTTCTTTTAATGTTTAAAAACACTAATTTAAATCAATGAGAATGCTTTCATGCTCAGCTCTCTCTGGAATTCATTACTGTTTATGTTCAAAATTGAAGATAGGTAGCACAGAAAGTAAAAGAAACACACTTACAGACTCAAATTTTCGGGTAATCCATCTTCAGGAGAAAAGAGAAAGGGAGACCAAGCACATTGTAGACGCAACGGAGAGTAACCTGAAGACGGATTTCCCGAAAATTTGAGTCTGTAAGTGTGTTTCTTTTACTTTCTGTGCTACCTATCTTCAATTTTGAACTGTTATTGTGTCCAGTTTGGATCATTTTTCCGTTTATCCAGTCAATATATATATATATATATATATATTAGTGAAGATTGGTAGTAATCCTTCTTGTAAACAAGTTTCTAAAAATTTATTTATTTATTTCCTTATGAAAGGAAAAGTTTGGACTAGTTGATTTTTTTATTCCCCGAGCAACTGGGGAGCCTGTAGGACATTAGAGAAACTCTCTAAAATGGCAACCAAGTATGAAATTGACATAAAATTTCTAGATATATATATATATATATAAATTTTGATGAAAGTATCGACTGTGGAATAGAAACAAAACTAAAGTTTTTCGGGACTCTGTCAGTTCTTCAGTTTCACATTAAACTTTCATTGCCAACGTTTCGGTTTTTATTTCAAACCTTTTAGACAGAAGTATACATTTTGAAACAGAAAAACTAAGTATTACATTACAAATTATTTTACAAAGAAAAGTAGTCTGTGGATTTCAACAAGAAGTGTAGTTTGAATGAACATGTGACAGTGTTCACGTATATATACATATATCTGCTTTAATGAAACTTCTTGTACAGTATCATCAAATTTTATTTTTACTTTTTCAATTACCTTGCATAATACTTGATTGTCATATAGGTAATATAGTTTAATAATCATTAACCAATATAGGTTGTTATTTTATGTTTTGAGTTTTCTGAAATCATCTTCACACCGGTAAAATAAATCAACTTTTGTCTGTTCACTTATTAAACTTCAACTTTCTTAATAAACATTACAAAGTTTGTTAATAACCTTCCTTTCTTGGTTGTGCTGGAAAACAAAGAAAACAAAATAAACTATACTCAACTAATTTCAGTCAAAATTGACTTCTATTGTTTGGACTAAAGGTGTTTCCTCTTTGATAGTTATTTCTATTTTTGGTCAAAATTAAGCTGTTCTCTTGGACAGCTTTAAACTCTTTTCGCTATTAGATTTTCAGTTGCTTATTACTGGTGGTTTGCAATTGACTATTAATTATTGTTTATTCTGTTTGCAGAGAAAGTATAGTTTAATATTATTATCCGCTGTAAAGTCTCTTATTAATTTATTCACTATGATTTTATTGGTGACATTTATTTGCTTTTATAATGAAAGAGCAGCTATCTCATAAAAAAACAACAGTTATTTAAATATTATAATGAACAATCCTCAAGAATATATTTCCGTTAATATGAAATTTCAACTACAAGGAAAAAGGAAAACAATATAAATAAATACTCTCAGTCCTTTCACTTTGTCATCAGATAGCAAACGAAATAAAAATTTACATAAATTTTTAGTTACCTACTTTTTGTTCTTTTGTTTTTGTCTGATGATGATGATGACATAAAGTCATCATAACATAAAGTAAAAGGCCCCAGAGTATATATTTCTCCCGTTTTCCTTTTTCTATTGTTGTTTAAACTTCTATGATTGTAAACGTGCTTATTTATTGTTATTCTTCTTACCCTTTAAAGATTAAATCTCCTTTTATGTTGGTTGTTGCTTCTCGAACCAATTCTTACGGTAGTTTGATTGATATATATATATATATATATATATATATATATATATATATAAAGATTTCACATAAAAACGTGAAATAAAAATCAATGATCAAACCACAATAAGAAATGGGAAAACAAGACGAAGTTGGGTTTTTGACTCTAACGAAGACCACTTGTTACGGTTGAAAGATCTTAGTCTTGTTTTCCCATTTCTTATTGTGGTTTGATCATTGATATATATATATATATATATAGTGTTTTCTAATCGGGATTCGGTCAATTTTCTAGGATAAAAAATCAAACTCTCGTTGCTAACGTTTCGGTTTTATTTAAAACCTTTGTCATAGGCTTGTGTTTTAAATAAAACCGAAACGTTGGCAACGAGAGTTTGATTTTTCATCCTAGAAAATTGACCGAATTTCGACTAGAGAACACACCTATTCTATCAATTGGTCGATACATTATTGAATCTGCTATATATATATATATATATATAAACAGTAATCAATTCCACTGTTATATATAACATTCCGATATATAATATTCCGACAGATATATAACTAAAAACCATAAATCAGGATGCGGTCAATTTTTTTTACTTCCTATCAAACTCTCATTGCCGACGTTTCAATTTTATTCATAATTTTTTTCAAAGGCCTACAATACAGAGGATTGTTTTTGTTTCAATAATTTGTTTGTGCTAAAATTTATGAGAGCAAGTGAGGAACGAGAGCGAGTGAGGAAAATGATAGTGAGTGAGGGAAGGAGAGAGAGTGAGGAATAAGAGTGAGTGAGGGAATGAGAAGGAGTGAGGAAATAAGAGTGAGGGAGGGAAGGAGAACGAGTGAGGAAATAAGAGTGAGTGAGGGAATGAGAGCGAGTGAGGAAATAAGAGTGAGTGAGGGAATGAGAGCGAGTGAGGAAATAAGAGTGAGTGAGGGAATGAGAGGAAGTGGGGGAATAAGAGTGATTGAAGGAATGAGAACGAGTGAGGAAATGACAGTGAGTGAGGGAATGAGAGTGAGTGAGGAAATGACAGTGAATGAGGGAATTAGAGCGAGTGAGGAAATGACAGTGAGTGAGTGAATGAGAGTGAGTGAGGAAATGACAGTGAGTGAGGGAATGAGAACGAGTGAGGAAATGACAGTGAGTGAGGGAATGAGAACGAGTGAGGAAATGACAGTGAGTGAGTGAATGAGAGTGAGTGAGGAAATGACAGTGAGTGAGCGAATGAGAGTGAGTGAGGAAATGACAGTGAGTGAGGGAATGAGAGCGAGTGAGGAAATAAGAGTGAGTGAGGAAATGACAGTGAGTGAGGGAATGAGAGCGAGTGAGGAAATGACAGTGAGTGAGTGAATGAGAGTGAGTGAGGAAATGACAGTGAGTGAGGGAATGAGAGTGAGTGAGGAAATGACAGTGAGTGAGTGAATGAGAACGAGTGAGGAAATTAGAGGAAGTGGGAAATGAGAGCGAGTGAGAAATTGACAGTGAGTGAGGGAATGAGAGCGAGTGAGGAAATGACAGTGAGTGAGGGAATGAGAGGAAGTGGGGGAATAAGAGTGAGTGAGGGATTGAGAACGAGTGAGGAAATAAGAGTGAGTGAGGGAATGAGAGCGAGTGAGGAAATGGCAGTGAGTGAGGGAATGAGAGTGAGTGAGGAAATGGCAGTGAGTGAGGGAATGAGAGCGAGTGAGGAAATGACAGTGAGTGATGGAATGAGAGCGAGTGAGGAAATGACAGTGAGTGAGGGAATGAGAGTGAGTGAGGAAATGGCAGTGAGTGAGGGAATGAGAGCGAGTGAGGAAATGACAGTGAGTGATGGAATGAGAGCGAGTGAGAGAAGAGCGAGTCAGTAAAACTACAATACCAGGATTATATCTCCTGGTAGAACAAATAAATATCTTAATCGATTATTGATATAAAGTGAAAGAAGAACATTGTATGTAATTTTGATTGATAGAATAAATGAGACTGTTAGAGTTTTGTAAGTATTATTTATTTCTGTATAAATATAATTTGATAATTCCAAAGATGCAAATGCTTTGAATAATTAGCAAATGCTAAGCTCTCACTCAAGAAGAAATCATGAATTCACATTTTCTATTGTTATTATAATGAGCTGTTGTTTTAGAAGGTTGTTTTCATTCTGCTTGAGATTTGAATATATAATTCATATATTAATTTTTATAATGTAACCTACACTATATAATGTATTACTTACATGCTTACTAAAATGCCAGTGGCTCAATAAATTTGCTCAGTATAATTTGAGCATCCCACTTTTTTTTTTGTTTCGTAGATAAGTAATTTACAAAACTGCTTGATATGACCAATAAGTAATTAATGTAATTTTAATTAAAAAATTAAAAATACGATCAATTCTACATAGAACAACTCACACACTTCATCAGGCTTATTTTTTTCATTAGAATTTTAAAACACATTTATTTAGCTCAAATCCTAATTTTTTCTATTACTCATTTAACTATATGATATGTATGACTTATACGTACCCTATTCATACTATAATGTGTATATTCTCACGATACCTCTACTCTTCTGCTCACTGTAGCATACAGTGATTAGTGAAACAGTCTACCACCTACAGGTAGTAGTAAATCCTTACATTAGGTTGCAGTGGCAGTCCCACAAGGGAACACACGTAGGCCAAGTATTGGCCCTTTGTGATACCACACAATGAAGATTGGTTCTACAGTGGGAGTCCTAAATTTTGCCTAACTCAAATGTATTTAGAGTAGGGATCTTTAACGAGTACCTGACATCATACAGGCTCGGGAACGACGGTTTAACGTCCTTCTCCGAGGGACGACGTGCTCAGATTTATTCACCTCCCGCGTGAATAAATCGAGGGCCAGGTGAGGATTGAACCCCGGTCCTAATAGTAAATACTTATTGTGTCAGATAAGTGTTTAATGGATACAAAGTCCTTTAATACTTATTTATTAATAAAAAAGTTATGTCCATGTTTTATTTTATGGAATAGCCGATTAAATAGTTGTTTACTTATTTCAGAAACACTTTTGCTATATTTTCATTAGTTATAGGCTGTGACTTGACCGCATTTATATATTTTTTTTTTTTGATTTGTCGATTATCTTCTAAATACTAACAATAATAGCAGGTACATTCTATGTGAATTCTATTTTTTTTTATACTTTCGTTTTGGGTAGTTCATCATTCGTTTATTTGTTGTACTTCCGTGTGTGTGCATGTGTATGTCTGTGTGTGTGTGTTTGTGTGTGTGTGTGTGTGTGTGTGTGTGTGTGTGTATTTTTTATTTTTTTTTTCAACATGTTCCACATTATGTATTACATGCAAGTGATTCATTCTTTATATACGTTTTATACAACCATATACTGTGTGTGTGTGTGTGTGTGTGTGTGTGTGTGTGCGTGAAGCCTAGATGTTAGTAGGGAAATTATACATGTAGATATAATTGTTATGGACTGTTATAAAGCTGTTTAGAGATAAGTTTCAATGCAATGATTCATATTTCTCAAATTAAGGCTGTTTCCTCAAATGAAATGATATTTTTTTTTCTTTTTATACTGCTTCATCCCATTGTTAGCGACCCCAAAATAATATAGTTAAAATAAGAGGTTTAAGAATTGAGGCAAAGTAGGAAATATTAAAAAGGAAAAGAGCGAGTTTGCCGCTTTCCTGATAGGGTTTAATGGTAAGAAGAGGACTGTTGGCGGGGGCTTGATAGGCAGGCAAATCAACACGAGACATGGCGTGCTTGCGTCAAACACCGCCCTGTCGACCGCTCTAACTACCCGGCACGGCGGCTCTGCCGCACACTCCTCCCCGTCTGCTTAACGTCTCCTTCACTGCATCATAGAACACTCCATGCCTATGTAACTATCTTCATGTAAACGATAGGTTAGATTGCAGTGGTAGTCCCACAAGGGAACACACTTAGGCCGAGCATTGGCCCTTTGTGATACCACACAATGAAAAGTGATTCTACAGTGGGAGTCCTAAATTTTGCCTAACTCAAGTGTATTTAGAGTAGAGATCTTTAACAGGTACCTGACATTGAACAGGCGCGGGACCGACAGTTTAACGTCCTTCTCCCAGGGACGACGTGCTCAGATGTATTCACCTCCCGCGTGAATAAATCGAGGGCCAGGCGAGGAACGAACCCCGGTCCTATCAGTTCAGAGGCGAGCACGTAACCACTGAGCTAGCCTGACCCCATCTTCATATAAAACAAAATTCATTCATTTATCAACCCTTTGATAGAATAGCTGTGTTATGTAATCGGAAAGGTAAATTTTCTAGATTCAAAAATCAAACTCTCCTTTCCGAAGTTTCAGTTTTATTGAAAAGCTTTTTCATAAGCAAAAGTATGAATTATTTGTATAAGATATGAAGTTGATATAAATATGGGTATATTACAGTATGCAGTAATACTCACATGGTACTTTCAGAATTCTCAGAAGTATATGAATAGCAGAGAAACATTAATAAAAACCAATTAAAATATGCCACTATCTAACATGATTATTGCGTGCAGTCAACTGAGATATTCCTTGTGATAACACCAAGAGGACTGATTTTCTACATTGATAGTCGTTATAATGCTTACCTCAAGTTTGTTTAGAGTAGGAGAATATTTAACGAGTACCTGATACTGCACAGGCTCGAGACCGACTTCATAACTTCCTCTTCGAGAGGTAATGTGTTCAGATTTATTCTATTCATCTCTCACGTGAATAAATCGAGGATCAGAGGGGGTATTGAACCCCCGACCTACCAGACCAGAGACGAACGCTTTGCCACTGGGCTAGCCTGGCTCTTTTGCCATGAGCTTGCAGGATAGAATATCAATACTCCTATCATACAATCCAGTCATGCCTCACTTCAAATTGAACAAATAATTGAAATGAAATAATGCGCGTTCTCTCTTAAAGAAAGACTATCAAAAGGAATGTTAAATAAATTCTAAATTTTAGTAAAATCAGACTTCCTTTTTTTGGGGGGCTAGAGGGGGGGCTCAGGGACTGATAAAGTCAACCTTCCAGTCCCTGGAAGAATCAAAGCTGATTCCACGAGAAAATATATTATCTCTCATTGATTCTATATTGGGAGTGCTAAATTTTGCCTAACTAAAGTGTATTTACAGTAGGGATCTTTAACGAGTGCCCACGTCTTATGTCTGAGGCACCTTGGTATGCCAGAAATGTGGATATTCAAAGAGACTTCAGGTTAGAAACAATTGACCAATTCACGAGTAGACTGGTGACCAATGAGGACACGAAAATTCCAACCCATCCAAAATTCCCCTTATTCAAAGCCTATCCCAAATAATTCCCCCAAACACATCCACATTAGAAGCTGTTATTAAAATAGAAGGCCAAACCCTTGAAAAAGACTGACAAGACACGACACAATGAGACCAAACGACCACAAAATGACGTAAACGGACGAACCACATAAAAAAAAAAAAAAAAAAAAAGTACAGACATTTACTTACTGACCCCACAACCACAGTAGGACAATAATTCAGCAGTAGTAGGTCCGTGACCTGGAAATGCTAATACAATGTGCACAACAGTGCGCGGAAAGAATCGTTGGTCGTTGGTCGTAACGAGTGCCTGATATCGTACAGGATCGGACCAACGTTTTAAAGTCCTCTCACGATGTGCTCAGATTTATTCATCTCCCAAGCGAATAAATCAAGAACCAAAGTGAGTATTGAACCCCGGAACTATCAGTTCAAAGTCGAGCGTGTTGCCATTATGTTAATCTGGCCCCATGATAAACTTAAGAGCCCAGTGTCTCTTTAACTTACCTGTTACATATTATAGTTTTAACAAGCATTACAATCTGGGTATCTGTGACAGCTTTTCCTATTTTTATTGACACATATAAAATCTAGACACTAGACCCTTCTAAAACACACAATCTAACAGACTTGTGAAGCGACGCTTGGAGAACAACCGTCTCCAACATATATATATATATATATATATATATATATATATAATTTGTGTGTAGTTATTCATTTTAGCATATTTCGTCAAATAGTTAACCTTTTTTGGTCATATTTAAATAAAGGACTGCTCCTAAGTTTACAAAATCTTGAAAAACTTATGAAGAAAACTATTCAACGAAATATATATATATATATATATATATACTATATATAAACTTAAATTACACAAAAACGACACAGAAAAAAGATAAAATATACACTTACTAAACTCAATATTTCGAACTGTTGTTCGTCATCAGGAGGAGACTAGAAAGAAGACTTTTCTCACTAAAAATATTAACTAATTTTTCTCTTTATAATACAGTGGTGAAATATTCTTCAGAGGATGAAAATATTTAAAGTTATTCCATACAATTATAATAAAGTAAACAGATTCTGAGTGATAACTAAATAGAAAGTAAACATGAAGTTTAATTTTGTTTTTGTTTGAAGAATATTTGGGGAAAGCGAGGTTGGAATATAGCATTGACTGCAAGGGATACTGTTTGACATGGTTAATATTGCGTCAGCGGAGTTCTACAATCACGCCAACTCACAACAGGTGACCGAATTATCACCCTGTCACCCGAGCTGACTTATTACAATATAATAGGCTAACTTCATTAGGCAATCAGTCCCATCGATTAATTCAAACTTTCAGAGTTATTATTTCAAGGCAACTACATTCAAAACTGTATTGATTAAATTATATGTTTTTATAATACTGGCAGACTAATATAATTATAATAATGGCAGACTAATTTTAAATAATTAAACTTAATTTAAATCATTAGTTGTGCAATCCGTAATTCTCTGGTATTTACTAATTCTGAGGTGAAATCTTGGGAAATTTTACCTCAGAATGAGTAAAAACCACACAATTACGGATTGGACAACTAATGAAAGATGCTAGTTGTTTTCACTGGACAAAACCTTCAGCACCACATTCTTTGGTGTCTTCCTGAAGAACTCAAAGTGTTCGAAACGCGTTGTTGAATAAAACTTCATTTGTGTGGAGACATTTGGTTTTTTATCCACTTTACCTCAGAAATTTAATTTAGTTAATTATTGATTAAAATCAATAATTGTTGTATATGTTAAATATTTATATTATACCGGTAATGTAAGGATAGGTTAGGTTGCCGTTGCCGTGCCGGACGAGAGCACACATTGTGATATCATATAATGAAGAACCTTCATTGGAAGTCCCACATTTTAACTAATTACAATTTATCTAGAATGTAGATTTTTAATGAGTATCTGACATCGGCGGCTTAACGTTCTTCCTGTGAGACAAAACTCTCATATTTTGTCCCTACCGTGTGAATAACTCGAGTGTCAAAGTGTGTTTTGTACTCAAAGTCTACTAGCCACTTGGCTACCCTGGCCTTTCATAGTATACTACGTCTAAACAATTAATGTATTAACTTTGATAAAAGAATACCAAATGTTTTTGAATATTGTAGGGTAAAAAGCTAATGAAATGGTCTCCACATATAAAAATTTAAGGTATAAACAACGCGTTTCGAACACGTAGAGTTCTTCCTCACTACGTTTTTGAATATCTTAAACTTACTTGAGATTACATTAAAGGGAAAAGGGTGATTTGTTTGTTTGTTTTCCAAAGCTCACTCGTATAAAGCTTTCTCCTTTTAGCACTGTTTTAGGGGTGGAATCGTGACTCATATATAGTAAAGGGCGAGCCACATTACCTGTTGATTCTACATTGGGAGTCTTAAATTTTGCCTGACTCAAGTGTATTTAGAGTAAAGGATCTTTAACGAGTACCTGACATCGTACAGACTTGGGACCGACGGCTTAACATCCTCTCCGAGTGATGACATGTTCAGATTTATTGACCTCCCACATTAATAAATCGAGGGCTAGGTGGGTATCCCCGGACACACCAGTTCAGAAGACAGTACCACAGAGGTAACCTGACCCTCTTAAGGGAAAAAACTTTACATGTCCTTTATCATGAATTTGCACAATTAAACTATCTACACTCACATTTCACATTTAAGTGGTACAAATGTTTCATCATTTTGAAACAATGAATCCAAATATTAATATTTATATAAACAGTTGATATGGGTGCTTTTTAGACAGTAGATTCTACTTAATAATGTTAGAATGCTAATGCTAATATTATTACGTGAATTTATTTCATAAAAATTAATTTTCCATTAAACAATTTATTACCTTCGTCACGTATTTTCGTGACATCGTACAGATGTCGATATGTCATTAACAAATGCCCTCTATTCGACTCATTATTACATATTTAACTTCTTTAATGATTCGGAAAAAAAAATAATGTCAGTTGTTTCGTGTTAAATAACTAAAGGCAGTGGATAATAAATTAGTTAACCCTTGAATAACAAACAGTGTTGAAAGACAGTGTTCAATAAATAATATTGAAGAAGTGCTTATTGGGTTAGTGATTTTTATTGGGGTGACCCAGAATGTGTTTTTCCCGCAGGACGGGGGTTTCATCTTTATGGCTGCAGCAAAGGTAGTCAGTTTTAGTTTTAGCATCACAGCGACAATTGTTTTTCGATTTCTTCTCCATGATGATAAATCAACATTCTCCTACAAAAGCCGGTTCTGACCACTTTGAAAACTTCCACCCTTCCTAATCTCTAACCATTCAATATACACCAACCCTATAGTATTCATTCTATAATTAATTTGTTGATTTCCTTAAAAAAATATATATTTTACGTTTATAAATCATTTATTTGAACCAATAATAAAAAAAATAATTACTATTTGACTTTTTTACATGTAAATAGCAATTTCAAATTTACAATTTTTTTTTTTTTGGTAAGGAGGTGAAATGCATTTACGCACATTGTGCTGTGCTCCCAGACCATAATCATTAGATCTACACAAATATTAAATATGATACGCCACTGTTATAAAATTAATTGCGTTTAATTCAAATGTAAACCTTTAAAATTTAATTTAAAAACTAATTTCATAACACTTATAAATTAACTTATTAATTCAATCCTACATATATGTATATCATATATAACAGATTCAATTCTGTCTTTGAAAAAGTTTTTAAAATAAAATCGAAACGTCGTCAATGAGAGTTTGATTTTTGAACCTAGAAAATTTGACTGAATCCTGATTAGATAACACATATGTAAATATATATATAAAATATATATTTTATATATATATTTAACATGGAGTCGGGTTTTTGACTCTGACGAGGACCGCTTGTTACGGTAGAAAGATCTTAGTCTTGTTTTCCCATTTCTTATTGTGGTTTGATCATTAAATATATATATATACTTAAAATAAACAGTGACACATAGACTGAAACTTAACAAAGACTCACTTTTCAATATTTCGACCGTTATGGCGGTCGTCCTCAGGAGAAGAAGTGAATTGACGGAGGGACGACAGTCAACTTATATTACAAGTCAAAATTACATTACATTACTTACATTGCAAGAGTTGACTTTCGTCCCTCCGTAAATTCACTTCTTCTCTTGAGGACGACCGCCATTACGGTCGAAATATTGAAAAGTGAGTCTTTGTTATGTTTCAGTCTATGTGTCACTGTTTATTTTAAGTGTTATCTGTCCTGCCGGACCTTTTTTTTGTTTATCATGGTATATATATATATATATATATATATATATATATATTTCTAAAAATTGTATGCCAATTTCATGCTTGATTACCTTTTTAGAGAGTTTCTCTAATGTCCTACACGCTCTTCTGAGTTGATCGAGGAATAAAAAAATCAACTGACTAAAGTTTTTTATTCATATATACACAATCTGACACTATTTATATCTATCAACTATTTAAAAATTAACTAAATAATATATTCACTAAAACAACGACATTTCGATGGTCGACATGTTGAATAAGAATATTTTTACTCAGCCTGTGAAACTTTTTTTAAGTAAAATCCGAAACGTCGGCAACAATTTTTTTTTTCGAACCTTGAAAATTGACCAAATCCTGATTAATTATATTCCTATTCTATCAAACGGTCGATACATCATTGCATTTGTTATGAGAGTTTGAGAGATATATCGGCAATTGCCGAAGTTTCGATTTTATTCAAAATTTTTTTCAAAGGCAAAAGTAGTAATATTTGAAAATGAAGAAACTATTACAAATTACATTACTAAAACAATATGGAAGGTTAAACTATTCAAATGACAATCACTAATGATTGTCGTTTTTTTTCAAAGGTTCGTTCATTCGTTCGTTCGTTCAAGGTCGTTCATTTATCCTTTTTATGTTACATATCTGTCCCACAGTCGACAATTCATTACTTTTATATATATATATATATATATATATATATATAAGTTTTCACATAAACACGTGAAATAACAATCAATGATCAAACCACAATAAGAAAATGGGAAAACTAGACTAAGATGTTTCAACCGCAACAAGCGGTTGAAACATCTTAGTCTAGTTTTCCCATTTTCTTATTGTGGTTTGATCATTGATATATATATATATGAGTCGTTATCAGCTTTTGGAGCGATTCACTTCTTTTCCTGAAGACGAGGACATCGAAATATAGTAGTGAGTTCAGTGATTTCCTTTCTATGTGTTCTTTTTAAATTCTAGTTTATATATATATATATATATAATTCAAAACATGAAACCCTCCGTCATGACAGCCAACCAAACGATAAAAGAAACGAAAAAGAACCCGAGAAACTACAACAAAACTGACTTCATTAATTTGTTCTTGTCTTCATTAGGATTTGAAGAAGGAGAAGACCTCTGATTGGTTGAAATACAACAATACGGAAACAAAAGTAATCCATCAAACAAAATTATAGTCAAGACATCACAAATAATTGCTATAATTCCAATAAAGAATTGATTAAACTTGTCAGGATATTAAAATTAAAATTGCTTGCATGTTTATAAAACAAATATATCGAATTCCCTTCCAATATGTAATCATTCAATTATAGATGTTATTAACAATTGTTTATGAAAGTATTAAGTTAAAAAATGCAAGATAGTGACAAAATAGTGTCATATTAAAATCCATACAGGCAGGTGTTGGTGGCCTGCGTTATCCTTATATTTTACAGATAAGTTTATACCTTAATAACTTCCTACCTGCTCAGCTTTAATTAAACTTTGTCGAGCGCGATGCAAAATCACACAAAGATCTCGATTGCAATCTACCCTTTATGAATTTTCTACACTCCTCTCAATGTTATCCGTGTCCCTATTTTAATTACTGTACTTCCATTTATGATTTATTTCCTAATTAAATAAGAACGTAAGTTATGTATATGCAAACTCACATACACATACATACATACACACACATATATATATATAAATATATATATATATATATGTGATTAAACCACAATAAGAAATGGGAAAACAAGACTAAGATCTTTCATCCATAACAAGCGGTCTTCACAGAGTCAAAAACCCAACTTGATATATATATATATATATATATATATAAAGATTTCACATAAACACGTGAAGTAACAATCAATGCTCAAACCACAATATGAAAATGGTAAAACAAGACTAAGAACTTTCAACCGTAACAAGCGGTCTTTGTCACAGTCAAAAACCCAATTGGAATCAAGAGTCAAAAATCCAGTTCGGTATTAGACTCTGATGAAGACTGCTTGTTACAGTTGAAAGATCTTAGTCTTGTTTTCCCATTTCATATTGTGATTTGATCATTGTATAGATATGTATATTGAGTCGCCTACAACCTACAGTCTTGAACGCACGTACCTCTTCTTCTTCCGTTCTACTCTCTTCCTGATGACGAATTTCGGTTCGAAATATTGGTCCAGTAAGTGTTCTGGTTCTTTATGTGTTGTTTTTTTTGAGTTATATATACATATATTTCAACATATTTTTATTATATTTCTTTATGGGGGATCGATAAGTATTGATTATGTTTTGTATACATATTTACAATAGATGTATTTTAATACAACATCGCTTGGATATATATTTACAATATAAGTATTTTAATACTCATCATTACATGAATCCAAACATAATATACAAAAGTCTATACCTATAGCGATGATCTGGCAAAACCGTAAAGAAAATGGTGAAGCATGACGAAGTGAGGAATCGAATTCAGAGGCGAAAGATGGCGGCAATGGCTGGTTCTTCACTGACCTCCGTCAATGTAGTAGTCGCCGCTACATCATATTATTACATACATTTAATATTCAAACAGTGTCATTGGTGTTCAAAAGCTTATCAGATCAATTCTAAGTAAAAAATTGTACATTTTATTTCAAAAATAACAACTAAACATTCCAGTCATAAAAAACTTTTGGGGTGGTGGGAATATCAAAAACAGATAAATCCTAAAACAATTGTGGTTCAAATTTTTCCGTAATTCATATAAATTACAAATTGTAAAGTAAAAATAATCATTTTCAAAATGTTGATGAATGTTTTTACTTTTTTTATTTTTAGTGTAATGATTGGATGTGTGTGTACATTCAAGTTAAAACTCATCACATACTTTTTATTTATAAATATTTTGAATACTACTTATAAAAAATTGTTTAATTACATATAACATAAGAATTGCCTAACAAATATAAAGATATATCGATTGAAATATTCAAAATAAGTTAATTCTTTATGTAAGCATAACTGCAAGCTCTGTTGCTATCTGTTCAGGAATATATTTCATATTTAGCAACTTTGAATAACTCTTGTTTTATTTTCACAACTTACTTTATATTATGTTGCAAAGTTTTTCAAGTCATTAAATTACCTTTCACTAATAAGGTTGTAGAAATGTGAATCATTTTGCAGTTAATTAATGTTTGAAAGCAAAGTTGTTAATACATATTCCAGTTTTCAGAGAAGCTAGATTACTTCGATTTTGTTATTTATCTGGCTGCGTCCAGATACTTTATCCTTTGTGTGAGAATAGTTTTCGAGTTTTATGATTAACAATTTACATAGTTCTCTCTATAAGTAAATATTTCATTACTTGGGCAATCTGTTACAATGTGGTATTTATTCTTATCGGGGGATACCAAGAATTATGTTTCCATACAAAAAAAAAAAGGTTTAATATAAATCTAACAATGCGTCTAACACTTAGACGATCTACACTTCATATCGACTCTTAACAGTGCAGATGCTAACCTGAAGAAGAACCCTAAGTGTTCGAAACGCGTTCTTAGTTTTATATTAAACATTCTTTTTTGTGTGGAGACGTAATTCTTAAAATCCCCTGAAATAATATATTTTATAATTGATTTTCAAGTAAACTAAACTACACTCTCAAAGTTTGGTATAATACGTAAAAGGTTATATTTATCATTCCCTGTATAATAATAATTAATTTTAACGTAGTGCAATCAGTTATTATGTGGTATTTACTCATTGTAGGGTAAAAAGCTAATGAAATGATCTCCACATATAAAGCTTTAATCGTATAAAACACGCATTTCGAACACATAGTGTTCTTCTTCAGGCATTAACTCACCCATAGTTAACACCTGAAGAATAACGCCATAAATTCGAAATGCATTGTTTATACGATTAAATTTTTATATGTGAAGACCATTTCATTAGCTTTTTACCCTACAATGAGTAATATTAATATCCTTATTTGTAATAAAGTTTTATAAGGTTGATTACAGTAATACATACCAGTTTTTCGAACTCCAAAATTGAATATGTCCAGCAGATGGAACTGGTATATTGAATTCAGAAACAGGCATTTAAATTATACTTTCAGAAAGCTATATTAATGTTCAAGTCGTTTAATTTTGAAATATATTCGTATGCTTTTATTTTTAACCTTAATATTGATGTGATGACATATAAGTGATAATTTAAGAATTCTACTTTCGAAATATAACTGGAAACAAATTTAGTTTTCCAAATAACGTTTAAGATTTTTACAATTAGAGTTGATGCTGTTTCTAATATATAAGTAGTTTAAGTGTCAGAACGTACTGTAATTTCGTTGAAACATCACTACATTATTCATGTTAATTTAATAATTTAGTTAAGGAAATATAAAGAAACATGACATATAAATTAGCGGAGGCAGGCATTGTAGGTTGGACAAGTCATGTTTTGCCCTTATTTAACGAGACCATGAATAGACCAAGTTAGTAGAGTGTTCCTTGGACGTTTATCTCAGCCATTACAGGTGGTGAACCCCATTGTGACATGGCCTTCCACAACGCCTATTAACATCCTAACAAGAGCTTCCAATATCGAACAAAACCCAATTCATGGGGCTTCATTGGACCTGCCGCCGCTGCATACCTCACTGCTTAAACACCCACTCACTATCTACTTTATGTTTTGGTATTCCTCTTAGCAACCCCTAAATTGCACCCTTTCCTTAATTTTACCCCCTAATTAATCAATAAATATAGTAAACTGAAAGCAAATCCCAATAAGAAATTCGAATCAACCTTCCAAACAACATATTTGATTGAGGACTCATAATAACGATAAATATAATCTTAATCAATGATCAAACCACAATAAGAAATGGGAAAACAAGAATAAGATCTTTCAACTGTAACAAGCGGTCTTCGTCAGAGTCAAAAACTCAGTTGGATTTTTGACTCTCACGAAGACCGCTTGTTACTGTTGAAAGATCTTATTCTTGTTTTCCCATTTCTTATTGTGGTTTGATCATTGATTGTTATTTCACGTGTTTATGTGAAATCTTTTTAAATAATCTTAATAACTATTGTTATCAAATAATACTTTATCATACATGACACTAATTAAAGCTTCGTAACTATCCAAACACAGTGTTTTGTCCATTTCTTTTGTCTTTTTAAATTCTTTATCATGGTTTAAACCTGAGATTCCAAAAGTGGGTTCAGGGGAACCCAGGAATTCTTTAACGGACTGTCTGAGTTTCCGCAAAAAATATTTAGAGAAAACAATTTTCTAAATTTTTTTTCTTTTGTGGGTTTGGATTTATTCAGTGTTTCTTGTGAATGATGAACCCGAATAATACTTATACACATAAGTAGAATTGGCCAAAATTTTATTCATATTTAGAATGAATCACTAGTCAGTTTTTGGAACTATCTGATTCTCAAATTTCCTGCTATTGCAAAAGTAGTACTTCACACATTGCTGCCATTTCCTACTATCTACTTATGTGAAACTGGATTTTCTCTAAACCAAATACCGAAGTAGACTTAATGCTGGGGCTAACTTAAGATTCAAACTCTCAAATATAAAGCCAAAAAAGATTACAAAACAAACTCTTTGTTAAAATTACTAGTAATTCTATTTTATATGTTATGCACTTGTGGAAAATATGAAAATTAAAATCTTTTAGTTTTGAATTTTTCTTCAAAAAATACACATTGCAGTAATATTACTTTTTTATTGTTTTTAAACATATATACTATTTAGAAAAGCATATGAAAATATTTATGATTGTATAAAATTATTAGAGTCGGGGGGTTCCTGGGAAAGTTACTGAAGCAAAAAGGGTTTCGCGTCGAAAAAAGTTTAAAAAGCTCTGGTTTAAAATAATATTTGTCATAAAATTTGTTTTTGTCTATTTTTATTTTAAGTTTTATAATAATATATGGCTGTGATAAATAAAAAAGCATTTAGCTAAATTAAAATATGGTAGTACAACGGGAAAGCACAGATATCAAAAACATGAATAATATCGTAAAAACCGATGGGCGACGATATCACAGTATCTGATAATATATAATATGAAGTTTAATAAACACCATTCTGTCCAATTGTTTCAAATATTATTATTAAAAGTTGTAAATCCTAATTTAATAATCTAAACCGATTTATTTTCACAATAATTTTATTGAAAAACACTTCAAAAATTAAGATGATATGTTATATTATCAGGTTTAAAAATTTATGTAAATGAAATTAATAATATTTTATTTTACAAAATAGTCATATTGTTTGAATAATTTGATATGGTTGTTTATCATATCACAAGCTTAACATCTTTTTATTGTATTCTTTCTCCCTTAGTAGAGTTTATAAAATACTAATTCCACAGTATGTTTTGTTTCCACTTGAACATTATTAAAATGTACAGCCTGAAATTGATTCAAGCTGAATTAAAATGTATTTTTTAAATAATGCATGACTTTTTTTTTACAAAAATGACGATCATGGCAAAAGAAGCATGATATAATACTGGTGAAAATAAGAAACCTGCTAAAATGTGATATTATGCAATGAAGTAAAAGAAGAGTGAACGGTTTGATGAAAACAGTCATCCTGCCCACCCTGACATCGCCCACCCTGTCATAGCCCACTCTGACATCGCCCTCTGAAAAATAATAATTATTAACTTTACTCTTTCTTTATTTAAAATACTTGTATGGATATTTATGTTTCGAAGAGTGTCTAAGATAAATTTGAGATGAAATGGAATTAATTAATATTAAATAAAAAGATTTCACATAAACACGTGAAATAACAATCAATGATCAAACATCACAAAATGAAATGGGAAAACAAGACTAAGATCTTTCAACTGTAACAAGCGGTCTTTGTCAGAGTCAAAAACGTAACTGAAACACTAGATACAGAAAACATCTGGTGAGGGGTGAGGGGTTGAGAAGAGTGGTATTTTAAAAGGGTGAAAGTACAGGAAAGGACTAATGTCCAGAAAGAGATATTTGGGGAAACAAAGGAGTACAGTAAGAAAGAGTAAAAAAACTATCTGCTAGCTGTCAAACCTCTTAGAAGAGGATATTGCCCTTGTAACGAAAATATCAAGTGTGAGGAGACCGTTTGAAAACCATCTTCTAAGAGGGTTGACAGCTAGCGGATAGTTTTTTACTCTTTCTTACTGTACTCCTTTGTTTCCCCAAACATCTCTTTCTGGACATTAGTCCTTTCCTACGCTTTCACTCTTTTAAAATACCACTCTTCCCTCCCACTCTTCTCAACTCCTCACCAGATGTTTTCTGCATCTAGTGTTCAGTTGGGTTTTTGACTCTGACGAAGACCGCATGTTATGGTTGAAAGATCTTAGTCTTGTTTTCCCATATCATATTGTGGTTTGATCATTGATTCGTTAATATTAAAATATCAGATACAAACATAGATAAAAGTCTCTATTAATTCACAGTTATATGTAAAACGAAAGTATAAAATAAAAATCACTATTAATCAGGTAGTAAATGCATACCATTATGTTGCTTTCATGTTTAGTTTATTCATCAACGATTAAATGCTACAAAGGATTTTCTGGGGCATCTAAACTTGAAGATATACACAGCATTAGAATTACATCTCAGTAGTGATGATCCATACCTAAAATTGGTGTCACATAAGAAATGAGCTAAACTTTCTACCTCCAATAGGAGGTACTTCCAATGAAGTTGAAAGTATATTAATGTGATGGTTGGAGCCTGGGACTCTCAGTTATCTGACAGTTCTTAACTTTACAAATACTATAAACAGCAAATAAGGGCAATGTAACCATATATTCAAGTGAAAATAAACTCTATTAGATCATCAAATATATTCTCGACTAAATTATTTAATTGTTTAAGTTTAGCATAGCTATAATAGCTATATGTGTTTTACTTATACGGGATTCGGCTATTCTTTGACGTTCAATAATCAAACTCTTGTTACTGATGTTTCGGTTTTATTTAAAATATATGCAGTTAAATATCTGGCACGCTTTATAGTCTGTCATCTTAATATCTGACATAAATTACTGACATTCCAAGTTTTAGCAGCACAGTAATCAAGCAGTAGAAGGCCTCTGGTCTGGAACTGCTAGTTACGACGTGCACTATAGTGCGCGGATATATTATTCGTTGGCTTTATAGTGTCTGGGTAAATTTAACTTCAAAAGTCCAAACATGATATTAATTTGTATTAGTTCATTAGTAACTAATTATTAATTAGTTCATTGGATAGTGATAACTAATGATCCCTGTCAAGTTATAAACTTTTATAAATATATTTTATAGGTTGTTATATATATAACTATCAATGATCAAACCACAATAAGAAATGGGAAAACAAGACTAAGATCTTTCAACCGTAACAAGCGGTCTTCGTCAGAGTCAAAAACCTTCAGGGGTTTTTGACTTTGACGAAGACCGCTTGTTACGGTTGAAAGATCTTAGTCTTGTTTTCCCATTTCTTATTGTGGTTTGATCATTGATTGTTATTTCACGTGTTTATGTAAAAGCTTTTTATAAATATATAACTATAGGTTGTTATAGGTTATAAATATATATTAGGTTGTTTTCACTGGACCAACCCGTCAGTACCACATCCTTGGTGTCTTCCTGATGATGAACACAAAGTGTTCGAAACGCGTTGAATAAAACTTCATTTGTGTGTGGAGACTTTTGTTGTTTTATCCATTTTACCTCAGAATATATTTTATACTATTTCGCTTTCATACTGTTCTATAAATAAATAAGTGCTACTCATTTCGTAGTTCTGTTTTGTAAGTTTTAGTAAAGAAAATCAATATTTCAGTGTTTTATGTTATTTGTGCTTTCAGCCCAACTATATATAATTGAATAATGATTTTACTATGATATTATAGATATGACATGCTGCTATACCTGAAGATGATATTAAACCGAAGGACATATTATAACTATATTGAAATATAAAAAGAAGATGGTACTTTGGAAAAATAAGCAATTCTTATTTAATAGTTTCGATACAGTTTCTATTGTGATTTGCACAAGCTATAAAGGTATTCTCGTTTAATCTACTCTGCACCCTGCAGTTGATTATCTCTTGTCCAATCCACTTTCTTTTACTCTAAGTGCTTCCATTCTCAACATTCTAAAACAATTGTTTTAGAAAAACACTTTATTGTTTTTAGAATTCTCTTCTTTTCATATCAAATGTTTGACTTCTATTCATACTCTATATTTGTTTTAATAAGAAAGTGGAATGAATTTTTTTTTTTGGTAATTGACAAAATTATGAAAAACAATGTTAAAAATTTGCACATAAATATTTTATAATAATCTTTTAATGGCAAGAAAAGAAGTAACTTAGGTATTACAGTTTATTTATTAAGCTTAAAAAGAGACAAATTTTTTCATGGAGAGTCTTACAAAGGCTTTGATCACTTTATTATATTAGTGTAAATATTTTTATCGAGTTCCTCACACTGTGGTTAGAGATGGTTTTATCATTTTAACATAAAAATGATTTTGTAAGTAACATATACAGATTGCTTTGTTATTTTTTAGTCAGAAGCAAACTAATTTATATTTCTGAAATATTTCACTTATATTGGGGAAAGTATTAAGTTTCCAAACAAAAAAAGGTTATTATAAGAAACTAAACAACGCGTTTCGAACACTTGATGTTCTTCTTCAGGTTACATCTAAAAAAATATACATACGAATTTAAAAGCTTTGTAAACATAAGGGTTAATTAATGTCATGTCTTCTATTTTCTTTAATGATTTACCCTAATGAGAAATATGATTTCAAGAGAGGAGATCAAATTCACTGGAGAAATAAGGTATCTGAGCAAGCACGTCGGATAATTTAAGTGAATGCATGTATTTCTAAACTCCATCAATGAGAGATGGATAATAAGAACAAAGTCTCTCAAAGTGAAGCTTAATCCCAGCTTTTCTGTTGCCAGTACCTCGTTAAGTTTCCTGCTCTTTGTGCAAAATTTCAGTTTGACGTATATTATTTCGTGGAATCGCAATCGTTAGAAGAGATTATTTCACTTTTTTTTTAAAAAAAAAAAACAAATAAAAATGTTCGAGTAATTTATTTTGACTAAATTAATATGACTTTTGACTAAGTGATTTATTATTTCCTGAAAATAAGTTCCTCATTGTGTTCATTTGGAAATAATTTTATACAGTTTTCATGAAAAAAAAAAATTAAAAACTACGCGTTTTGAGCTGTTAATACTCAAAATGGTGAAGTTTTCAAATTAGATTATTTCAAGAAGTTATCTAGTAATAAAATAACATCAACTCATGTGAAAATGTGAATTATATTCTCAAAAAATCATAATCATAAGAAACATAATCTCATGTCTAGTTATTATATCCTTACGATTGTAATATTTTTTGTTTAAATGTTTTAGTAAACTTATTAAACAGTAAAATAAAAGTTTTATGCTAAACAGTTAATATTGAAACTCTTGTTTTGAGATTAGCATTGGTAACTCAGTTAGAATAAAGGGTATAATATCTGTATAGGGGAAGAGTATAAACAATGATTTAGTTCTTGTAGATGATAATATATGCTTATATTAAACGAAGTTCGAAATTACATTTTACCAGTTAAACGTAAATATGGAAACAGGAAATTTATTTCACTTGATCAATGAATTCTACTCTACAATACTAATTAACTCTGTTTACCTTGGCTTTTTGCAGCTTTCAGAAAATTAGCACCATAATTATGTTTTTTTTTTTACTTCTTATTTGTTGTTAGAGAACATGGGGTTTTTTTTTATGTCGTCATTTAAATTAAACGTTTACCGTTATTTAAACTACAATAAGCAAATATGTACTGTAAGACCCAAGCAAACATGTATTTAAAAGACGCATAACTGGGAGAATTAACTCAAATTAAAATACCAGCTTGAAAAGATAGCATTAATCTATATCTGTTGCCACAATTCAAAAAAAAAAACTGCCAATTACTTGTGTCTGATAATTAAATTGAATAACCATTTTGTCAAAGACCTCATCAAGGCCTTGTATATATACGATGAATACGAATATTACGATATTACAATATACGATATTACAATATTCAAATATACGATATTTGTTTCATTTCTTCTTCTTAATATTGTAAATTATGTATTCTTACAAGGATCAAATGCGTTTACAATCACATTATATATTCAGAAACTTAAACTAAGATTCAAAACAATTTTAAAATAAAGGATAAAACTGTGTCATTACTATTTCACGATGTTTTCAAATCAAGAACGACTGGCAACTGTATATCCGAATATATTGTCAGAAACATTCTTTGCTTTCAGTCTGACAAACAATTAGACATTCTACATTTGTAATGTTATAAGTATATACGACTTAATCTAATCTTTACCTTAATGATAAAATCTCTGATAAAACAAAATGTTTACTAGTTTTTTCAAAGCACAAAAGCACAAATAAAAACATTCTTCCTGTCTCTTTTCCGTTTTAGTTTTAAAAGTAAATTGTTTTGGCTGTCATAATCTTTTATTTGCAGACACCATCCTCTCATTAAATTCTAAACTCGTGAAAGTATAAATGTTTCTGCAGCCCTTTTATATTCTGCAATGCACCTATCATATTTTTGTATAATTTTATTAACAAATTTGTTCAAATATATTTATTATCCTTCTTAAAAACACTAAGTAGGCGCTTCGTGCTCAAGATACAATGTTTTATTATAATATGATATTTCTGTGGACGTTATACCAATTGACTGTACAACCAGACAACTTATACTCTATATAAGTATTTATAAATCTTATGATATAAATAAAACTCTATTGATAAAAAGCTGTATTTATTTCATTTATAGTTAAAACAGTTATAAAGGCCAGGTTAGCTCAGTAACAACGTGCTCACCTCTGGACTGTTAGGCTCGGGTTCAATACCCATTATGGTCTTCGATTTATTTACGTAGGAGATGAGTAAATCTGAGCCTGCCATCCCTCGGAGAAGGCATTCAGCGAAGAGTTCTCAAGGGGGGTGAATATTGAGTTTTCAGGGGGTGAATTATGACCAGAGTAGGTTTACAGAGTGAGGAAAGCTATTATAGGTTTCCAGGGGGTGAATTATGACCACAGTAAGTTTACAGAGTGAGGAAAGCTATTATAGGTTTCCAGGGGGTGAATTGTGAGCACAGTAAGTTTACAGAGTGAGGAAAGCTATTATAGGTTTTCAGGGGGTGAATTGTGACCACAGTAAGTTTACAGAGTGAGAAAAGCTATTATAGGTTTTCAGGGGGTGAATTATGAGCACAGTAAGTTTACAGAGTGAGGAAAGCTATTATAGGTTTTCAGGGGGTGAATTATGAGCACAGTAAGTTTACAGAGTGAGGAAAGCTATTATAGGTTTCCAGGGGGTGAATTATGACCACAGTAAGTTTACAGAATGAGGAAAGCTATTATAGGTTTCCAGGGGGTGAATTGTGACCACAGTAAGTTTACAGAGTGAGGAAAGCTTTATACGTTTTGACTTCTTAATTATAAATTAAATAATTTAATTAAAATAATATTTTATAAGTCCATCAATAATTGTAAGTAGCATTTAATTTGTAAAATTGTATTATAAAAATAATCATTGTAAAGTTGCTAAAGTGTATATAATACATTTGAAAAAAAAGGGGGGGGGGGAATGACAATGTCAAAAATGGCGAGAGGGATGAATAGGCCAACGAAGTCTGAGAACCCCTGCATTGAGCCGTCTGTACAATGTCAGGTACTCTATGGTTCAAAACTATGAATAAATGAATATAAATATAAACTATATGAATATAAATATGAATACGAATATAAACTATAAATAAAGATCTAACTTAATAGTTAGACCTTTATAGATTTCTTTATATATATAATTTTTTTTATAGAAATCTAACTATACTTGAGTTAGACAAAATTGAAAACTCCCAATGTAGAATCATCTTTGTGTGATATCACACAGAGCCGATGTTCGGCCTCGTGTGCTCTTTTCTATGACCACCCATGTATCCCAATCATTCCTCAATGATTCATTATTATCGCATATATCTACGAGAGTCCTGTCCACTGTTCCAAAACATTCTTTTCTCATCATTAGAAATTCGTCACAAATAATTATTTTTTCATCCCTCGCTAAGGGATATTTATATTATTAATTTTGTAAATAATTTTTTTTTTTAGTGAAGCTAATAACGGTATTTAACTGTTTTCTTTTTTTTTCAAAATAAAATGCTTTCCTGCTGCTGGAGACTTTTTATCCAAAATTACTTAAGTCATTGTTTTGTAATATTTATGAAAAGTTTGAATCTAGAATCTGCTGTTCTACGACCAGCCATTAATGTGGCCGCAATTCCTGAAAAGGATACTTCCAATGAATATATGTCCTCAATTCCTTATTTAAGAGTGAATCAGTTTCATTAAAGTCTTTGTATACCTTCCAAAACATCAGGAGCTTTAATCTATAACTTTTAATTGATATAGATATATCAAAAGAAGAAAATATAGGCGTTATGATAGATGACATTAATTATTAAAAATAATTTTTTTATATTTTACATTACTTTAAAAACCATTAAATAGCGTTCAATATGTAACAGAAATATAATGATGAAAATAACGGAGGAAAGCATGTATATTGGCCAGCCCAGTAAATTATAATATCACTGCGCCTGCAATATCGATTAGGGGAGAAACAATGAGTTTGTATACTGTTGGCGAATATTCGAGATAAAATATTTGAAAATGGATATTAACAATACAACAGTAATTATCAACTCACGATGCATAACTGAGACACATATTACTTATTACCTTGACTCATGTGGTTTTATTTATGCGGTTATCGTAAAGTATAGTTAAATTTCTAGGAGAAAATTTGGTAACAAACAACTAAGCAGTGTATTATTAGATGAAAAGTTATTATAATAAGTATGTATTATACCAGCAGACCATCCTAACTTGCAGGAATATTTGGTACCAGTACACCTCAGTGCTTTCAGAACATCTGAGTTTGGATGTATATATTAAACCAGCAGACGATCCTAGTTTGCAGGTATATATCGTACGAGAACACCATCTTAGTTTGCAGGTATATGTTATACCAGCAGACCATCCTAGTTTGCAGGTATATATTATACCAGCAGACTATCCTAGTTCGCAGGTATATATTATACCAGCAGACTATCCTAGTTCGCAGGTATGTATTATACCAGCAGACCATCCTAGTTTGCAGGAATACATCGTACCAGTACACCTTAGTGCTTGCAGAACATCTGAGTTTGGAGGTATATATTATACCAGCAGACTATCCTAGTTCGCAGGTATATATTATACCAGCAGACCATCCTAGTTTGCAGGAATACATCGTACCAGTACACCTCAGTGCTTGCAGAACATCTGAGTTTGGAGGTATATATTATACCAGCAGACTATCCTAGTTCGCAGGTATATATTATACCAGCAGACCATCCTAGTTTGCAGGAATACATCATACCAGTACACCTTAGTGCTTGCAGAACATCTGAGTTTGAGGTATATTTATACCAGCAGACTATCCTAGTTGCAGGTATATATTATACCAGCAGACCATCCTAGTTTGCAGGAATATATCGTACAGTACACCTAGTGCTTGCAGAACATCTGAGTTTGGAGGTATATATTATACCAGCAGACCATCCTAGTTTGCAGGAATACATCGTACCAGTACACCTCAGTGCTTGCAGAACATCTGAGTTTGTAGGTATATATATTATACCAGCAGACCATCTTAGTTTGTAGGTATATGTTATACCAGCAGACCATCCCAGTTTGCAGGAATATATAATACCAGCAAATATTTTTCCCATTATTCTGTTTTTGTTATTAAAAATATTATATTTAAAGTGATAACAAAAAATATTTGATATTATGACTTATTTTTTTGTAATAATAACTTTTAAAGAAATTAAAAAAACAAACAGCCATTATTTATGAGGTGTTAGTTAATTTCTGAAGTATGTTTATATATATAACGCCATAAATGGAAGTCGTGCAGCTTTCACTTCAGATTTTCACTCAACTTTTACATTGTTATTATAATAATAATAAGTTTTTGTTTAAAGAATATACCTGTAAATCAATGTGAAAAATATTTTGAAAGTAATATTATCGATGTATATAAATATAAAAATCAACATATAAACCACAGCAGGTTAGGTTAGGTTACAGTGGCCTTCGCGAGAGAGAACACACATAGGTCGCAAGCTGGCCCCTTGTGATACCACAAAGAAGAATTTGGGGCTATTCTCCCCCGTCCCTGGTCCACTCGAACCATCTCGAGAGAACAATAAATCTAGACAGATCCCTGATACCAGTGGATGCTAAGTTCTCAAGATTGTCAAAGAAGAACTCTCCTAATGCTTCTTTCCTTCTTTGAGCCAAACCAGGGCATTGCCAGAGAAAGTGAGGAACTGTCTCTTCCTCTTCCTTGTTCTGGCATTTCCTGCAAAAATCTCTCGCCTCCATTCCTAACCTTAAACCACAGTAAGAAATCAGAAAAAAAAAGACTTTCCATTTTTATACTGTTTGTGTATATTCTAGATAAAATATTTGAAAAAAGACATTAACAACACAACAGTAATTATCTGCTCATAATAAATAGCGTTCAATAAGTAACAGAAATATAATGATGAAGATAATGGAGGATAGCATTATGCCACATACAAGACTGAAACGACAGGACCTAATGAGACCGGTATAAGATCACATCTTCTCGGCAAAATATCAAATTTGACTCTTCACAACAAAAAACTGACATATCCTACAATATTTCAACTGATTTGGACTTACGGATTAAAAATCTGGGGATCAACCAAGCGTACAAATATCCAAATAATCCAAAGAGCCCAATCTACAATTTTTTTGCAAAATTGTACAAGTTAACTTTTATCTACCAAGAAATCTAATTCTATCACTACGCAAATTTCATGAATCTTTACCACCGACTTTAAACCCTTTAATTCAGCAATTATCATCCCAATAGATTCCTACCAACCCTGTTAGAAGACTTACAGATTCGAAATCTGGGGATCAACCAAGTGTACAAATATCCAAACTATCCAAAGAGCCCAATCTATAATTTTTGCAAAAATTGTACAAGTTCCCATTTATCTACTGAGAAATCCAAATCTATCACAACACCGCAAACTTTATGAATCTTTATCCACCAACATTAACTCTTTTAATTCAGCAATTATCATCTCACTAGATTCCTACCAACCCTACTAGAAGGCTAAACAGATGTTGGCCCCGATATCTATTTAATAATGCTAATTGTCAAGAATAATTTTAAGTGACCTGAATAATTCATATAGAGCAACACCAACGTGTAGTTTCTCCACTTTTTTATTTTTTTTTTTTTTGTAGCATGTATATCCATATATTGTTACCCCTCTAAGGGTTGTTGTAATATAACAATAAATAAACAAAAAAAAATAATTACATTACTCATTTACTGATTAGTAAATCAGATTGTGTAAATCTCATATGTATATAATATTCTAGGTGGCTTCTTGAAAGCGACTAGCAGAAGATTTGTAAATGTATAGGTTACTTAGGATTTGTCGATGTTTGGTGGCGAAATCTATATGGAAAGCCTTACATCGCATGTTAAATTCATAACATCTCGACTCGATGCAATTTGCCGTTAGGAATCATCCCAACTGAAAAAGACATTGCCGTATATGTCGAACACATATTTCTGTTAAGCTCACAGTATGAATACTTCAGTATGAATAAATACGTCATATACTTTATAATCTTTCAATGTTTTTTTTTTCAATTTCATTAAAATATCATTCAAATAACATACATATATATATATATGAAGTAAATACCACCAGATTTAATGCCAAACTTCCATAATATATCTATTTAATATTTTTATGACTTTTGAAATTAATAACTCAAAAATAATACATTGAATATGGCCATGAATATTTAATAAACATTGAACCCCATAACTGCTACAGTTTCAGTTGATCTAATCTTTTATTAATGACAGTGGTGAACAAATTATTTCAACGAAAGTTGAAAAATGGTATACAGTTTTATATATATATATATATATATATATATATATGATCAAACCACAATAAGAAATGAGAAAACAAGACTAAGATCTTTCAACCGTAACAAGTGGTATTCGTCAGAGTCAAAAACCCAACTCTGACGAAGATCGCTTGTTACGGTTGAAATATCTTAGTCTTGTTTTCCCATTTCTTATTGTGGTTTGATCATTGATTGTTATTTCACGTGTTTATGAAAATCTTATATATATATATATATATATATATATATATACTTTTTTGTTGAAAATACGATCCGAAACAGACAAATATAGTTTGATGTACAAAAAGAAACGTAGAGAAATTAAAAGCACGCACTTATAGTCTCTAATTTTTTGTTTGAACTGTCTTCAAGAGAGATAAGAGAGAGAAACCAAGCAAGCAGTGGTCTCCAATCGTCTCTGTACCAGTGTGCTTGGTTTCCCTCTGTTATCGCTCCTGAAGACGGTTCAAGCAGAAAATTAGAGATTGTAAGTGTGTGCTTTTAATTTCCTTATGTTTTTTTCTGTACATTGAACTATATATATAAGAGTCTCCAACCGTCGCTTCGCAAGTGCGCTTGCCGTCCCTATCTCAACTCTCATGATGACGGTTCAACGAAAATTAGAGAAGTAAGTGTGTTTGTTCCTGTGTTCTGTGTTTGTGATTCACCGTGAAACGTTTGTTTTTCTTTTGGATCGTTTTCCTGTTTACAATATATATATATATATATATATATATATATATATATATATATATATATATATATATTCAATATAGACAAAGAAAAACATAGAGAAATCAAAAGAACGCACTTACAATCTCTAATTTTCGGTTTGAACCGTCTTCAGGAGAGATAAGAGAGGGAAACCAAGAGCACTCAAGTGCTCAAGGTTTCCCTCTCTTATCTCTCCTGAAGACAGTTCAAACCGAAAATTAGAGACTGTAAGTGTGTTCTTTTGATTTCTCTATGTTTCTTTGTCTATATTGAACTATATTTGTCCGTTTTGGATCGTATTTCCAACGAAAAAGTGTATATATATAATTTGAAAAGTTATAAATATTATAAAACTATTGTTTTAAAAATAATTACTTACTTGAAGTAATCAAAAATATATAGTTTATGAGATTTTAGATAAATTACGTATGAATTTGACAGCTGATAAATAGTAGAACTGTGATTGTATTTTCATTAAAAATATCATGAAAACTCAATTAATGATGAGAAAGTGTTGTTATCGTAGAGTTATGATACTGGAGAGGCAATTGAACATGTGATCAAGCCGTGCAATACTGTGAGAAGGAATCATCCATAGGGTAAAACAAACTTTTCGTCCAGTCCCAATAAGTTGTTGACCAGATAGAATGAGGGTTAAGAGTTCTTGCAATCACAGAAGAAAGTTCTTACCTATTATTTCAGTTTGAACTCTTCATGTAATCCGTTCAAACTTATATCAAAAGAAGGTCTTATTTATTTTTATATTAATTAAAATTAAATCGATTACAATTTTCATAATTTATTTATTTATCGTTTCCCCTTTGAATGAATTATATTAAGAATCTTTCAAATTATTTGTTATTGCCATACACAATGATACCAGTTGACTATAGTTGTGGTAGAATACAGAACATTTTGTAGACATCATTTTTTAATGAAACCCTTACTAATCATTTATAGAAATCAATTTAAACTCGTAATCACCTGAGAAAAGTATCATAGACGTTAAATTTTTACCAATAAGAATTCCCAATGTAGAATCAATCTTCATTGTGTGGTATCACAAAGGGCCCAATATTCGGCCTACGTGTTTTCCCTTGTGGGACAGCCACTGTAACCTAAAGGGTTGCCTACTACTAATACTGAAAATCTCTTCAAACAAGAATTGAAGGTTTTCCTCATATCATTTCCTCTTTTACTGATAATCACATTATATAAAAATATTAATTTTTTATAATAATTATATATATATATATAATAAAAAGATTCACATAAACACGTGAAATAACAATCGATGATCAAACCAAAATAAGAAAATGGGAAAACAAGACTAAGATCTATCAACCGTAACAAGCGGTCTTTCGTCAGAGTCAAAAACCCAACTGACTCAGTTGGGTTTTTGACTCTGACGAAAGACCGCTTGTTACGGTTGAAAGATCTTAGTCTTGTTTTCCCATTTTCTTATTGTGGTTTGATCATATATATATAATTAAAGTTACAGCTAGAGAACAGAAGAAAAAGGACGAACACTCACGAATTTCGATAATTTCGGCGTCTTGCCGTCTTCAGGAGAGTAGAAAGAAAGAAAATAAAAGGAGAATGAATGAAGGAACGGAGACGTAAATGCGTCCACTGGCCGATGTTTCTTTATGTACATTTAACTGTAATTGTCCAGTCAGATCATATTTTCATCGAAAAAGTGTTTATATATATTATATATATATAAACACTTTTTCGATGAAAATATGATCTGACTGGACAATTACAGTTAAATGTACATAAAGAAACATAGACAAATTAAAAACACACCCTTACAGTCTCTAGTTTTCGGTTTAACCGCCTTCAGAAGAGATAAGAGAGGGACATCAAGAGCCACTCAAACCATCTCCAAATGTCTCTGTACCAGTTCGCTTGGTTTCCCTCTCTTATCTCTCTTGAGGACGGTTCAACCAAAAATTAGAGTCTGTAAGTGTGTGCTTTTAATTTCTCTATGTTTCTTTATGTACATTGAACTGTAATATATATAAATTTATATATATATATATATATATATATATGATCAAACTACAATAAGAAATGGGAAAACAAGACTAAGATCTTTCAACCGGAACAAGCGGTCTTTGTCAGAGTCAAAAACCCATATATATATATATATTGATTTCACATAAACACGTGAAACAACAAAGTTTGGTTAAATAGAACCATACTTATATGCTCATAGCTACGGCTCACCTATTCTAATTAGAATAAACACAAAATTTCCTTAAATATTGTATACGTTGAAACCAAAAATATGCAACACTTTTAACTCCCCAGATCTTTTAAAATTAAATAGATTTTTGAATAATTACTTTTCATTTAAGGGCAAAATCCTTAAACATTGTTTGATATTAAAGATAAAGAAGGCTCTCATTCGGTTCTATGTTTCCCTAATATACAGGACTTAATTAACTTTTACAAAATTTAACGTAATAACTTTACTATAGCTTTAACAAAAGTCCATTACAGTAATAACTTTACTATTGCTTTAACAAAAGTCCATTACAGTAATAACTTTACTATAGCTTTAACAAAAGTCCATTACAGTAATAACTTTACTATAGCTTTAACAAAAGTCCATTACAGTAATAACTTTACTATAGCTTTAACAAAAGTCCATTACAGTAATAACTTTACTATAGCTTTAACAAAAGTCCATTACAGTAATAACTTTATATAGCTTTAACAAAAGTCCATTACAGTAATAACTTTACTATAGCTTTAACAAAAGTCCATTACAGTAATAACTTTACTATAGCTTTAACAAAAGTCCATTACAGTAATAACTTTACTATAGCTTTAACAAAAGTCCATTACAGTAATAACTTTACTATAGCTTTAACAAAAGTCGTAGTAACGTAGTAACGTTAGTCGTAATGTAGTGGAACCTCTAAATACGAGCTAATCTACTTACGAGAAACTCGAGATACGAGAGGTCTTTCGAGCAAAAATCTTGCTCTACATACGAGAGAAAATCCAAGTTACGAGAAGGCTACGTCTACCAAGGAGATTAGAGAGGTGTTGACTAAATGGGAGGAAATTGCTGCTTTCGTTGAAAAGAAACACCCAGAAAAAGTGGCTACTAGTCGTGATACAGCTCTTTTTAATGACACTTGCCTTACACATTTCCGTAACATTTTGAAAGAGAGGCAGAGACAAACCTCCTTGGATAAGTTTTTCTTCAAAAGACCTATAGAAAGTGAAAGTGTTGCGATTCCAGCTAAACGGGCAAAAGAAAGCGAAGAAAAGTAAAAACTGATACAGTAATGTTAAAAAGCAGCAAAAAAAGTGCATAAATAAATTAGTGCCGTAAAAAAATTTAGTTTTTTATAAAGTTAACTTTAATTTTAAGTGGAAGTGCTCATAATAAATGCTCATAATAAATCGCATTTATTTCGTTAATATCATCTTATTTATCTTATTACTGTATTTTTATGTTCAGTCACTATTTGAATGTGTTTTTAGTAATCAGGAAGATGTGTTCATAGTTATTTAGGGTTAACTTGAATGATTTTGGGAGGCCGGGAACAAATTAATTGGTTTTCAGTTATTTCTTATGGGAAAAATTCACTCTAGATACGAGCACGATCCGGGAACGAATTAATCTCGTATGTAGAGGTTCCACTGTATTTAGGTAGACAAATATTCAAACTGCTTATAATTTGGTTCAATGTATTTACAAAATATTGTTATGATTCTAAACATATTGTAAATTTTGTGTGATTTTTTTCTATTTTCTTAAATGAAGAATACTGCATTTATGGTATGCATTCTATTAATTTGAGTCACTTGAATTCACTTTATTCATCTTGGTTATTTACTCTGGCATTTAATCAAAACTGCGTTATGGAGGAATTTCATTTATGACGTCTACACTTGTGCCAATTCGTTTAGGGCTGCACAGGGCGCAACATAACTTTGATACCTGCTTATTACAGCAGACTATTACAAGAACCATGAAAGGAATTTTATCGCATACTTTATGTGAAACCTGTAAACATTTGCAAAAACCTTTATGAAACATATACATTTACAAAACTTTTTCTAATATATATATAACTTAGTCACTTAAAAGATTTATTATTTTAAATGTTATCATATTTAATATTTAATCATTTTTTTTTGTGTATTTATTTGTTCTTGGAATCTCTCTTTACGTATGTCACACAATCTGTAATCTCTGGAATGCACTGAATCAATGCCTCTTCAATGAGACATTGAGGACTCCAGTCTTCGCTTGTCTTCAGAGCGACTCACATCTTTCTACTTGATGACGACGGTGTCGAAATATAGTAGCCAGTTTTTCTGATATCTTTTATGAGTCTTCTTTCTGAGAATTTAGTTTGTTTATAGTTCGTATAATCCTTTTTTTTTAATTGCTTAAATATATAAAATAAGCTAAAATATAAAATGCTTAGCTTAATGTAGAAAGAAACAGACAAATTAGACGAATAAATTCTCAGGATAGTTTCTTTCCAAGATAACGACCACCTCTGATTAGAATGAGTTCCAAAGAGTCATACACTAAACGTAATTACGTTCAACTCATGATCTATGCAAGCAGCGTAGTATTTACTCATGAATAAAGAATAAAAGAAACACTAAGACTTCCACATATAGAGAAAGAATTTAATCTCATTTAATCCATCGTATAATTAAATCCTTTAAGTGTAGCAGACTTAGTGTTCCTCCCTAATCATAAGTAATTATTTTCATCATATCCGTCTGTAGTCAAAAGTTACAAAACTAAAGGATCTTTGATCATTTCATATTGTTTTATTCATCTATGTCATTCGTTGTGCAATCCGTAATTCGTGTGGTATTTACTCATTCTGAGGTAAAATGGATAAACAAACAAAAGTCTCCACACAAATGAAGTTTTATTCAACAACAACAATGCGTTTCAAACACTTTGTTTTCCTGACGATGAACACAAAGTGTTCGAAACGCGTTGTTAGTTAAATAAAACTTCATTTGTTTGGAGACTTTTGTTTGTTTATCTATTTTACCTCATCTATATCATTTATAAGTTAATTTACCATTAATAATATATATATATACTAACTTATTCTTGGTTTTTAAAAAAAGAGACAAACACTAACATAGAAATAAACTTGAGGAAACAAAAAATTATAGGTACAGACATACTTGGCTGAATATAAATCTTGTCTGGAGTCCATGGCCCAGTGACTGACAATATAATAAACGTACCATTTTACATGATATTGCCCTTTTTACTATATTATAGAAAAATGGTCACCACAATTGCGAACCTTTTTAAGATAGTAAATAATGATATTTATTCATTCCATCATTTATGAGCTTTTAGGAAATAATATTCTTAATAGTCACAAAAACATTTGTATAATAACATATTATAATACCCAGACCAAAACATACAAATATTACATAGAAACAATAAATTCTGTGAAATAACTATTTTAAAAGGGTATGAAATTAACAAATTAGTGCGCGATAATTCTTCTACTTGCCTCAATGAGGAAATTCCCAAGTGTACAACGTTTCTTATTTTATTTATATAAATAGAAAAAAAAAGTTCTATTTTCCCTTTATTCCTATATTTGTTGTTTGTATTTCGTTATAGTTCTCTGTGTTATATTTTCAATATGTTTCCAACACTTAGTCTTAGAGCAAATGTAAAGGCTCAGTCTAACTTTTAGGAAAAAAAAATAACAATGAAATGTACCAACATTTAACATATTTATTCAATGTTAAATGTTAATGTTAACATTAACATAACATATTGCCTTCCAATATGACACCCTCGTCCATCCTATTCCCAGTCAGTTGTACCAGACCCTTACCCTTTGGTTTGTCCTCTCTTCCTTATTTTATTTTGTACTATATTTACTTTGTACTATAGATAACTCTCTGATGACATTGTAATTTTTAGTTATAACTGAGGAAGGACACTACGTGTTCGAAACGCGTTGTTTATACGATTAAATTTATATAAGTGGAGACCATTTCATTAGCTTTTTACCCTACAATGAGTAAATACCACATAATAACTGATTACGTTAGAATAGAAGTAATAACGTATTATGAAATTTTTATGGTTGGAACGTATAAAACTGGACAAGAAAAAGTTCATTGGTGAATCTCTTATACAAATTAAACTCCTAGTTTATGTCACTTTTGCCAGTTCTTGCACGTAGAGTAAATGCGTTTATCCTTAGGATTTATTAGACTAGAGGTCGTTTTTCACACTACATATAACTTCTCTCCGGTAGACCTGCCACCCTGCGTTACTTAGTCTTCGGATGAATGGTCGTTCGTTATTTATGGTCAACGTAGAAAACTATCAATTTCTTCCAACTCAAATTTTAAAGAGGAATTTTTAAAAGCTGAATTCCTTCTTAATGAAATATGCAAAACTTAAATATAATTAGTTCTTCGAACAACAAAAACAAATCAATTTTTCATTTCTAAGTATAACTTTCTATTTCGTTTTAAGATCAAAAAAATATTTTGTTCACCTCCATTTTCACTTTGTTTATTGTCTTCTAACTCTTTTTAACCACTATTTCTTCTTTTCATTACTTATCATTACTTCCTTTTTTTTCTTGTGAATGTAAGATATATGTCCTAATTCTAATGTAGTGCAATCAGTTATTATGTGGTATTTACTCATTGTAGGGTCAAAAATTTCCAGTCAGTCTTATTCAGAGGCACTCATCCTTAGGTTCGTACTTTCTGCCTTATTTTATTTTATATTAAGTTTTGTAGTTATTTACTTTGTATTATGGATAACTCTCTGGCGTCATTGTATTTTTTAGTTAATGCCTGAGGAAGAACACTACGTGTTCGAAACGCGTTGTTTATATCATTAAAATTTTTATATGTGGGACCATTTCATTAGATTTTTACCCTACAATGAGATATATGTCCTTTATTTTCAAAATGTTTACAATAAATATTGTTCTTCAGGGTTACTTTGTAACGACTTTAAAACTATTTCTCCTCATAAAAAAATGTTACTATAATAATAATATTACTTTTTGAAAAAAATATTTATGCTATTTAAAATCCAGTTTTATTAACATATCGGCCTGATGTTTACATCTAAGTTAATAAATACGATTAGAATTTAAATCAGTAATACGAGTCTTAATTAGCATATTATCAATGTTAAATATTAATTTAACATTAATTTAACATACATTAATGCTATGAAATAGCTCTTGAGAAACTATAATTATAAATAATTGTATATATTTGTAATATTATTGTAACCTCCTTGAGCATCAATGGTAACCTCCTGGAATTGTAGTTGCTGCAATGTCCGCTAGGATTGATAAGTCGAGATATAACCTCATCCTTTACGGCATACTTTAGTAAATTTTGTTTATAAAACATTGAGCCTTTAGGTAGGGGAGATAAACTTGTCAATCTTAAATGTTTAAGTTCAATTTGCTTGAAAATTAATATATTTTATCGAAACATCATACAATTATTAAAACATATAAAAATATAAAAATAAAACGAAATTTAAAGATTATACATTACTTTACTAAGTTTGGCATAAAGGATAATGTTATATCTCGATTTATCAACCCTAGCGGTCAGTGCAGAAACTATTATTCCATGAGGTTACCATTGATGGTCAAGGAAGTTACAATAATATTACATACTAATAAAATAATACTGTTGTATACATATATAAATATACAAATTTAGAATCCAGAATATGAAATCAAAAATAAGCTAGAGCCGTCAGAATATTTGATAAATCAATTATAATTGAAATACGTAGTAATAGTATAATAACATTATTGAGTTACATTTAAGATATATTAATCATTATGATATTCGTTTATTCATCATGCTGTTTGTTTCTTGACCACTCTATATTCACAGGTTTTGAGATTTTTTGAAGGTTTTGGTCTGGATATTAAAAAAACGCTTCTTCGCTAAAGTTTCGACATATATTTATGTCCTCCTCAGGGCTAAAACATTAATACATTGAGCACAAATGTTACGACTAAATTAGGTCTATTGTTTGCTAATATGTAACAAAAAAGATAAACTATAGACCAGGGGTTCTCAACCTTTGTTTGCTTGTGGACCCCTAAAAGCTACTTGTGGACCCCCTAAAACCTACTTTTGGACCCCCTAAAAGCTACTTGTGGACCCTCTAAAAGCTACTTGTGGACCCCCACTCCCCCCGGATACTTAAAAAACATAACTATACAAATTTATCAATAAATATTTGTTTTTAGGTAAATGAATATTGTTATTTATGAAATAATTTCATTACATCTACAACGCATGCCGAAATACAAAAATGTTTTTAAAACAATAACAAAATATTTCTTTATTAACATTTTATAAAGTACCCTGAAATAAATTGTAACAGAATCAATTTTGAATGTTCCATAAAGAGAAGTGCAATAGAAAATTTTAAAACATTGGAAGATTTTAACAAACTGACGAGGATATTAGACCTTATATTTTAATTATGTGTGAATATTGTACGGCCAAAGCTTACTACGCTTTGGTTTATTTTTGGTTTGCTGATAAATTCATTTAAACTTAACATAGAGCTCTAACCACGTGTCATGGACCTTCAGAATACCACTTTTCTCATGGATCCCCAGTAATCCTCTGTGGACCCCTGGGGGTCCATGTGGACCACCTTGAGAACCACTGCTATAGACAATACAAAACCAGACTGAAATACGTAAATCTATAGTTTATCTTTTTGGTTACATATTAGCAAACAATTGACCTAATGTAGTCGTAATATTTGTGTTTAATGTATTAATGTTTTAGACCTGAGGAGGACATAAATATATGTCGAAACGTTGACGTCAAAACGTTTTTTAATATCCAGACGAAAAATCTCAAAACCTGTGAATATTTGTTTATTGATATTTGCTTAAAGCATTCAGTGTAATTCGTTATGTAAAATATAAATAATTTAAAAGCAATCTGTATTATATATTGAATATATGTATGAGAGTGGAGCTTAGATATATGTAAGAGTAGTTAGGAGCTTAGCCTATGTAGTAGAAGTCGATATAAGAGTGTATAGGGCTTGTTCTGGAGAAACTAGGGCGGTAGTAGTATTAGAGCAGCTTTGGCACAAGGCTGCCTGATCCTGTTCTAAGTCAACCCATGTCGCCCTAACTTCATGCTGCAACGAATTCAAAGTGACCAAACTTCAACAAAACTAAAACTACCTTTATTTCGCTATCAATTTTTGGTATTTTATTTTATTATAAACTAAAATCTGATAATAAATCATAGAATCTTTATTATTATATACTCTTCATATATATTTTAAACAAAAATTTAAGTACGTTCTAATAAAATTTTGATATTAAGTTTTAACTTGAAATCCTTTCAAGTCAAGGACTTGTTTTTTTTTATACTGGATGTAGTGGCAGCAGCAGTAGTGTCTGGATGTGTGTTTGAGAGTCTGTCGTTGTGGACAAGATATTTCAAAATCAAAAAGTGTCATAATTTCTGAAATACCATATTAAAATACTGTTAAATACGGTATTTCTATATAACAGAATTATAACCAATGGAATTCTGTTATATAGAATATATAACAGAATTCCATTATTCTATATATTCTGTTAGAATATATATATATTCTGTTAATGTAACAGAACCCAGCCTTGATTTATAGCCCTGAGGATGTCTTAAAATAAAGACGAAACGTTGACAAAAAGGTGATTCCATATATTTACCCTGACCAAACTCCGAGAAGAAGAAAAAGTGTTTGTTAATATTTTGTGGTCAAGAAAACAGTACCGTATTCTGTTAGAATATATAGAATAAGAGCTTCTATATAACGTACTTGCCTCGGAACTTAACGTACTTTACTCGGAACTGATACGTCCGGGGTTCAATACCCACCTGGCCCTCGATTTATTCACGTAGGAGGTTAATAAATCTGAGCACGTCATCCCTCAGAGAGGACGCTAAGCTTGTTTTTGATTTCGCGTTATTCAGCATTTTGTGCCATAACCGCTTAGTCAAGCCAGGCCGCCTTGTTGACAAATTGCTCTTTTGCCACCTCCATTGAAAACCATGGAGCTGCCCGAGATGGACCTCGCGAGTGCGGGCAACGCAATGCTAACCACGAATTCTGACAGTTATTCCGCAAAACAGTACCTAGGCCACGATTAATAGACGAGCTAATGCCCAGGTAACGTGCGGAGATGATTACCGATAAGGTACTCAAAATTCCCTTATCGGTTGCACTTTAACTAAAGAACACATATATAATTATACAAATTTAGAATCCAGAATATGAAATCAAAAATAAGCAAGAGCCGTCAATATATTTGATAAATCAATTATAATTGAAATACGTAGTAATAGTATAATAACATTATTGAGTTACATTTAAGATATAATAATCATAATAATATTCGTTTATTCATCATGCTGTTTGTTTTTTGACCACTCTATATTACAGGTTTTGAGATTTTTTGAAGGTTTTGGTCTGGATATTAAAAAAAAACGCTTCTTTGCTAACGTTTCGACATATATTTATGTCCTCCTCAGAGCTCAAACATTAATACATTGAGCACAAATAGGACGAAGACATAAATACACAATCAAGACGAGCACAACTTATCAATACGCCTCAAGGTACTGAAATATTCCCTTGAGGTGGAAACTAAACTAACTTATAACTAAGAAACACTGAATACTAAAAGACTAAAAACTAATATAATGTCAGACAATGTACTCGATATTCCCTTATCGGTTGCTTAAACTAAAGCACACAGGACATTTAAATAAACATACAGAACGAGCACAACTTACGTTAAGGACGCTAAGCAGTCGGTCCCGAGTCTGGAAAATGTCAGGTACTCGTTAAAGATCCCTTTTAGAAATTTACTTGGGTTAGGCAAAATTTAAGACTCCCAGTGTAAAATCATTCTTCAATACGTGGTATCACAAAAGACCTAATGTTCAGCGTATGTGTGTTCCCTTGTGGTACAGCCACTGCAACCTACAATATTGCCTTCTACTACTACTGTTAAATTTGAGACGTGACAGCAAGTTCAGTATCCATATTGAAATTTTATTATTGTACTTTATTTGAAAAAAAATGAAGAAAATGATTGTTTTCTGATTTCTTAAAAATGTCTGTGCAATTTCAATCAAATACCATTTTATTTTAATTCAAAATTGTATTTTTGATTATTCAAATTTGGTATTTTTAATTCAAAATACCATTTAACTTAAGTACTTTGTTACAAATAGTAAACTTGCATATGTTATTTGTAACTTCAATTGAAAATACTAAAAAACTGAAATAACACTAACAAAAAAGAAATAAGAAATTAAATAAAATATGACTAAACTTATAATTTGAACATTCAAGAATAAATTAGAATATTTATTAAAAAATAACACGTAATTTTGAATATTGTAGAACAATGTTGATTTCTTCTTGTTATATATACCAGAATATGTCTCGCAAACCCTCTGGCAAAGATATAAAAAAAAATAAAATAATAATAAAAAATACTTTTATTATTTTACGTATATGTATTATACGTTACGTATATGTATAGTCAGTTGAGTTTTTGACTCTGACGAAGACCGCTTGTTACGGTTGAAAGATCTTAGTCTTGTTTTCCCATTTCTTATTGTGGTTTGATCATTGATTGTTGTTTCACGTGTTTATGTGAAATCTTTTTATCTATTATTTTAAGTATATGTTACGCAATTTATTACAAGTATATGTAGTAATAGAGTAATACAAATAACTTTGACAAACACGAGCAAAGAATGAAAGCCACTGGTTCAACTTTTCATTTCGTTTTCTGATTCCGCATCATTATGGCAGTAGTAAATACTTGTAAAAGAATTATCTACTGTCTTAATATTTTACAACATTTAATCGCGGATATTACAAAAATAACAATTCGTACATAATTATTCCAAATGATTTGTAATTTAATCATCCTTGAAATTTATTTATCACTTTTAATGACATTGTAATTTATGATCTGGATAATAATAAGAGAAAAGCTAAAAAGTTTTATTTTAATATATTAAAGACGTTTCTTTTTAAATAGTCATTGCTTTCTTTTTTTTCCCTTCAAACTTGATCAGATTAAAACTGTTATTAAATGAAATTTCAGTTTTCATACACCAACTGTTATTAAAAATTAATTAATTCAAAGAATTAAGCCATGGAGCAAGGAGAAAGAACTTGAATAACTAACGAAGTCAAGTATTGAATATTCTAATGACAGGATGACAATAAATTATGTTTTGACTTTCAACAATAAATCGGAACAGAATTATCAAGTAGCCATGGTTCTGCATGTATTTGGGTAAATTGCTAATTATTATAACTTTTTATTGTATTTTATACAATTAATAACTATAGTTAAATTCAATATATCATGTATTTTTAATTTTTTTTTTTCAAAAGACTTTAAAAATTTATTTCAAATGCTGCTGATTTAACATTTTCAAGTGGTTCAAATCCTGAGAGAATATTAATTTGAGTAATTTTTAAAAGATTTTTTTTTTTAATTAACAATTCAAATTTTATTTTAACGATATTTTATCTTGTTAATTGTAATATATTATATTTATTATTTGAATTTAACAAGTATGTATTAATTTAAAAGTATTAAACAATCCAATGCTCTGTCAATTGGTTTGAATTAAATAACCAACTGTTATCAATACGTACGGCTTAAAGATAAGTAGTATTGCCAACTCACAAAAAATTAAATAACTAAAAAAAAATTTAAATATGTAAAAAAAAATAATAACTTGAAAATTTAAGACTCCCAATGTAAAATCAATCTCCATTATGAGGTATCACAGAAGGCTTAATGTTCAGCGTATGTGTGTTCCCTTTTGGGACAGCCACTACAACCTACAGTGTTACCTACTACTACTGTTAAATTTGAGACGTGACAGCAAGTTCAGTATCCATATTTGAAATTTTATAATTGTACTTTATTTGAAAAAAAAAACGAAGAAAATATAGAAAATGATTGTTTTGTTATGTCTATGTACGATTTCAATCAAAAGGTTTATTTTTATTCAAAATACCATTAAACTTAAGTGCTTTGTAGCAAATAGTAAACTTGTATATGTTATTTGTAACTTAAATTGAATAAAGAATAATAATAATTAATAGTATAGTACTAGTACTAAATAATAATCCCCGTTATTTTTTATAAAACATTTTTTCGTGTAATGATGAACCTCTTTCATCTTAAATTTATTTTTTAAAGTGCTTCAATCAACAGACTACAGTATCAAACTTTACTTTACATTATTGCTCAAACGACTTCCAATCAAATTGTCTATAGATATGACCTAGTAGTCAAACTATTATCTTACTTTTGTTATTTAAAATACCTCAGTTTTCGTTAATCTTTAAAATAAAATAAATTATCATTAACTATGAGGACTGTTCGTGTAATCTTCAGTATGTACCTTTCTCATTAACTATGAGGACTGTTCGTGTAATCTTCAGTAAGTACCTTTCTCATTAACTATGAGGACTGTTCGTGTAATCTTCAGTAAGTACCTTTCTCATTAACTATGAGGACTGTTCGTGTAATCTTCAGTAAGTACCTTTCTCATAACTATAGGACTGTTCGTGTAATCTTCAGTAAGTACCTTTCTCATTAACTATGAGGACTGTTCGTGTAATCTTCAGTAAGTACCTTTCTCATTAACTATGAGGACTGTTCGTGTAATCTTCAGTAAGTACCTTTCTCATTAACTATGAGGACTGTTCGTGTAATCTTCAGTAAGTACCTTTCTCATTAACTATGAGGACTGTTCGTGTAATCTTCAGTAAGTACCTTTCTCATTAACTATGAGGACTGTTCGTGTAATCTTCAGTAAGTACCTTTCTCATTAACTATGAGGACTGTTCGTGTAATCTTCAGTAAGTACCTTTCTCATTAACTATGAGGACTGTTCGTGTAATCTTCAGTAAGTACCTTTCTCATTTAACTATGAGGACTGTTCGTGTAATCTTCAGTAAGTACCTTTCTCATTAACTATGAGGACTGTTCGTGTAATCTTCAGTAAGTACCTTTCTCATTAACTATGAGGACTGTTCGTGTAATCTTCAGTAAGTACCTTTCTCATTAACTATGAGGACTGTTCGTGTAATCTTCAGTAAGTACCTTTCTCATTAACTATGAGGACTGTTCGTGTAATCTTCAGTAAGTACCTTTCTCATTAACTATGAGGACTGTTCGTGTAATCTTCAGTAAGTACCTTTCTCATTAACTATGAGGACTGTTCGTGTAATCTTCAGTAAGTACCTTTCTCATTAACTATGAGGACTGTTCGTGTAATCTTCAGTAAGTACCTTTTTTGTTGATGTAGATGAGACTGTATTAAGGTGTCGTAAACATCCTGATATTAGACTTGTTAATATTTCTGTAAACCAGTCATACTGTTTTGTTTAGCACATGTCAAAATTATTTTCAAATTATTGAGATATAAATAACAGTGAAACTATTTGTACAATTTTATTTTCCTCAAGGTATAAAGGCAATTCTAACGTAGTCCAATCAGTTATTATGTAGTATTTAATCATTATAGTGTAAAAAACTAATAGAATGGTCTCCACGTATAAAAATTTAATGGTATAAACAACGCGTTTCGAACACGTAGTATTCTACCTCAGGCATTATCTAAAAAAATACAATGTCATCAGAGATTTATCTACAGGACAAAGTAAATATAGTACAAAATAACATTAAAAATACAACTACAGGCAGTTGTACCACAGAAACTCACCCGTAGTTAATGCCTGAGGAAGAACACTATGTGTTCGAAACGCGTTGTTTATTACATTAAATTTTTATTTCTTGGAGACCATTTTATTAACTTTTTACCCTACAATGACATAAAGGCAAGCTTATAATCGTCAACTTTGTGTTTTGAATACCAGATATGTTATACTTGATTTGATTAAAATAACAACCACTAGTACAAAATTTATCACCAGTTTAAATTTCAAATCCAGATTAATACTTTTCAAATACTGAATTGAATAAATGTTCATAATCGTAAAAATAAGTTCAATTAACTTAGGCTAGGTTAGGTTAGGTTAGGTTGCAGTGGCAGTCCCACAAGGGAACACACGTAGGCCAAGCATTAGCCCTTTGTGATACCACACAATGAAGATTGATTCTACAGTGGGAGTCCTAAATTTTGCCTAACTCAAATGTATTTAGAGTAGGGATCTTTAACGAGTACCTGACATCGTACAGGCTCGGGACCGACGGTTTAACGTCCTTCTCCGAGGGACGACGTGCTCAGATTTATTCATCTCCCGCGTGAATAAATCGAGGGCCAGATGAGGATTGAACCCCGGTCATATCAGTTCAGAGGTGAGCACGTAACCACTGGCTAGCCTGGCCCCCTAACTTAGGCCAGTTAGGCCTAACAAATAAATTGTTATGTGTTTTTTTTTTACATATTTCCAAAATAATTGAACCTTATAAAAAGAAAATTACAAAGTAATAAGCTTTTTAACATTCATATTGTTTGTGCCAGAGAGGTTAGTAAATAAAATATTATTATTAACCGTTATATCTCGTCTATGTAGTGGACGACTCTACCAGTGGTATGACAGTTAATAATATCTTTTTTAACATTGCCAATGGAATCATGTATGTAGACGTATTTACGTTCTTATATTTCATTCAAATCATGCTTTTGATAGATATTTGTATTTGGTATCTATATAAACAATTTAATTATCCTTCAGATACGCTAAAATTTCAAATGTTCTGAAATGCCATAAAGTGATATTAACAATTTAAGATAAGCAGATGAAACTTGAGGGTTTTGATTTATTTTATAATTAATACTTTTTATTCCAGCAGTATTTAAGTTTATTATACTTACACTATTCTACTAGGAACTTAATAATTTTTATATTATTATGATTATATTAATAAGTATTTCCTACAGTTAGTCTTAGAGCAAATGTAAAGGCTCAGCCTAACCATTAGAAAAAGAAAAATAAAGGAATGTACTTGCCTTCCAATATGAAACATATGTACCCCATACCCTCACCAACGTCCATACTATTCCCAGTCAGTTGTACCAAAGACACCCACCCTTAGGTTCGTGCTCTCTTCCTTATTTTATTTTATTTTTATTTTGTACTATATTTATTTTGTCCTATAGATGACTCTCTGATGACATTGTATTTTTTAGTTAATGCATGTGGAAGAACACTACGTGTTTGAAACGCGTTGTTTATACGATTAAATGGTTTATATGTGGAGACCATTTCATTAGATTTTTACCTTAACAATGAGTAAATACCACATAATAACTGATTGCACTACGTTAGAATTAATAAGATTATGTTAGCCATTATTTTGTGTAATTCAAGGTCCACAAAATGATGGTTATCCTTTTCTATGTGGACATATAATATATATATATGTATCAGAACTTTGTAATATAGTAGTTAGAAACATCTTTTTATCTAATAATTTTATTTAATATTATAATCCCACATTTATTTTACTTATCTTAAAGTAAAACTGGTTTACTGATGTTGTTGCACATGAAAGTAAAAGCCCTAGTAAAAAAAGAGTTAATAGTTTCAAACAGAAAAAGAAGTGTTAAATGATGTTTAAAGTTACCAAGTAGTTGAGAGAGATTGACTAATGCTGCGTTAGTAGTGAAAAGTTGTCGGTTCTGACACAGCTTCCAAAGCAAGATATCACTTCACTCTCTCAACTTCGATTCCTTCAATTTCAACTTCTATCAATGTCAAACAAAACGTCATTGAATGTCGTAAATCAATTCAACTTCTATAATCATTAAATTTTGTGACGTAGGTACGACAGTAATATATTAATGGATTCATTATTTTATTCTTATAAATCCATTGAATCATAATTGATTACCTTCTAGAGAACAATCTACTAAACTAAACTGACATAACTTTTTTTTTTTGTATTCTATAACTTTATGTGATTTATATCTTACTTCTGGACACTGAAAAAATACGGCTGGCATATATAATTCAGTCAAACCAAGTGATTTGCCTCAGTTATAAATTGAAAAATAATAATAATATATATATATATATATATAAAGATTTCACATAAACACGTGAAATAACAATCAATGATGAAACCACAGTATGAAATGGGAAAACAACATTAAGATCATTCAATCGTAACAAGCGGTCTTCGTCAGAGTCAGTCTTGTTTTCCTATTTCATATTCTGTTTTGATCATATATATATATATATTTGTAAATTTAGGGAGCAATCCTTCTTTTATGCATGTTTTGTTGAACGACCTTTGTACTGTGTGCATGAATCAATTTCATAGTCGATCTTTCAAGTTTTCTCACCTTTGATTTAAATCTTTCTGGTATTAAATACACCAGTTCTCCAAAAGATTTATTTTTCAATACTGACATGTTTCGGTCTCCTAGACCATCTTCAGAGTTAAACATATTTACAAAAACTTATTCCTACTAATCACAACTATATACACTATACTATACATTTCCTAAATTAACACAATAATTTTCAAAAACATCAAGAAATAATTCTATCACCAAAATAAACATTTGCTTAAAGCAGTTTTTGCCACCTGTCATAATCAGGTGTACCTATTAACTTCATAAAATGCCTCTAGGTTCCATCTGTTGGGCTTTCAATCTTGATTCGTGTTCTTGCGTCGTTTTAGAATATAGTTTTAACTATAAACTTGATGTTTTTGAAAATTATTGTGTTAATTTAGGAAATGTATAGTATAGTGTATATAGCTGTGATTAGTAGGAATAAGTTTTTGTAAATATGTTTAACTCTGAAGATGGTCTAGGAGACCGAAACATGTCAGTATTGAAAAATAAATCTTTTGGAGAACTGGTGTATTTAATACCAGAAAGATTTAAATCAAAGGTAAGAAAACTTGAAAGATCGACTATGAAATTGATTCATGCAACAGTACAAAGGTCGTTCAACAAAACATATATATATATAATATATATATATATATATATATATAAAGATTTCACATAAACACGTGAAATTGGGTTTCCTGCCGTTGTGTTTCCGGCGTGCTTGGTCACCCATTCTCTTTTCTCCTGAAGACGGATCATCCGAAAATTTGAGTTTGTAAGTTGTGTGTTGCTCTTTCTCTGTGTGTTGCTTTTCTTCATTTGTGAACTTATATATATATATATATATCGATATATATATTCTCGACCGTGTGACAGATATACAACTAAAAAATGATTGATTGGGATGCGGTCAGTTTCTTCCACTATATGAGAGTTTGAATTGAAAGTGGAAGAAACTGACCGCATCCCGATCAATCATTTTTTAGTTGTTATATATATATATATATATATATATATATATATATATATATATACTGTAATCCCTCCTTCTTCAAGGCCTCAACTATTGTGGCTTCACTGCATCGCAGGTTTTCAAAAATAAATATATGTATTTTATCGCATAAATGTTGTCAATTCGTGAGGTGGCGTGGCCACTGAGTTTCTTCTTTTTCTTTTAATAATGATAACTTATGGTTAAAAGTCGTTTCTTGTTTTGGAATGATTAAATTAAAGAGTTAGTGGAGTGTACAGTAGTACAGTATACTTTCTTATTACTATGTTTCTGGTAAAAAAGAAACGTAAAAGTACCACCACTATCGCCAGAAGAAGAACCCAACGAAAGGCCAGCTGAAGTGTTACCCTCAGAATAGTTATTGTAAAATCTTTGCAATGCACTTTTTTTTTTTTAATACATAAACTTCGTCTGCAGTTTGGTTTGTACTGAAAAAGCTTTAAAAGTGTACAAAAATACGAAAATATATATTTCAGTATTGTATATACACTGTACCGTACAAGTATGCCGTATGTATAAGGATATGTACAAGTACTTACATACAAACATACAAACTCACATACTTGTAAGTTTAGTTAGTAGTTTTAAGTTTTTTGAAGTGTTCAAAGTATGGTTCATACTTCAAAAAAAATCTAGATTCTATTTCGCGGTAATTTCCATTTCGTGTGTGCATCTGAAACCCCCGCCAAGTAGGAGGGATTACTGTATACATATATGAAAAATTGAATAAATAATGTGATATATTTTCTTACTTATGGTCAATGAAGAAAGTATAAAATAAAATATATAGATACTAGATACTATACATTGCGTTCTAAGCCTTAAACATAAATACATATAAACAAATTAAAGTTACAACAAGAACAAAAAAATAGAGACTAACATTCATAGTTCTTGATCATTTCGGCTGCCGCCGTCTTCAGGAGAGGAAAAAAAAGAAAAGAAGAAAGAACACAGGATTAGAGACGTGAATGAGTCCAACGAGCGATACAATACACATTGAAGCCAACTTACCATCGTGGACCAGTGTAAGCTACGAGTAAATTAAATAATAATAGTGGTATTTAAGTGAAAGAGGACCAAAAAGAAATATATTGTAATATATTGTAAAGGTTATATATATATATATATAATATATTTTCATTCTCTGCCAGCGCGAGCGGACGCACGTGCCTCTTCCTCTTCCCTTCTTCTTCCCTTCTTCTTCCCTTCTTCTCCCTGACGACGAACTTCAGTTCGAAATATCGACCCAGTAAGTTTTCTCGCTTCTTCTAATTGTTGTCTTTATTCATTTATATATATATATATATATATATATATATATATATATATATATATATATATATATAAAAGAGTTATGCCAGCAGAGCAGTGAGGCTTGATCAATCTCAGGCTTATGATTATCATCCCTCCAGTAATAATTTGAATTATGTAACATTTAGATATCTTGATATCTAAATTTATATTGACTGAGGAAATTAAACGCATTCCTCTGTTATCCCAAAGAGAACATAACAGATTGGTTTGATATCCCTTTGAAAGTGCCTGCAAAGCAAAGCAAGCTTTGCTCAAATTAGCATATTATTGTTTAATTAATTCATCAATGAATTAAATAATATGCTCATTAATTATACAGTTTATAATTGCTTGGTAATTTATTTATACTGGGGTAAATGAAAAGAACAAAGTTTTTACACAAATGAAGTCATTTTATTCTATGCGTTTCGAACATTTCGTGTTCATCGTCAGGTAAACCGAAATTGTATGTAATAAAATGTAAAAATTAATGAAATACTCAAAGAAGGGAGTAGAAGACCAATCAGTCTAACGATCACTGAAGTAATTGGGTCATGTGAGATAGAGGGAGGAGGGGGGGGGGGTAGTTAAAAGATAAGGTAACAAAGGAATTTGGTATTCTGAGGTAAAATAGATAAATAAACAAAAGTCTCCACACAAATGAAGTTTTATTCAACAACAAGAACGCGCGTTTCGAACACTTTGTGTTCATCATCAGGAAGACACCAAGGATGTGGTGCTGAAGGGTTGGTCCAGTGAAAACAACTCTGGTCCAGTTAGTTGTTTTCAGCACCACATCCTTGGTGTCTTCGTGATGATGAACACAAAGTATTCGAAACGCGTTGTTGTTGAATAAAACTTCATTTGTGTGTAGACTTTTGTTTGTTTATCCATTTTACTTCAGAATGAGTAAATACCACACAATTACGGATCGCACAACTAATGATTTAAAAATGGTCATTCAAGCCTGAGCAGTCAACCTTTTTTTTTTTGGAATTTGGTATGCTTACAAACAGTAAAGTGCTATAAAGCAAGCCAGAAAACAGTACTGTAGAGGATAAGCCCTTTTTTGTTGGAGTGATCAAAATTGTCGTTTCTATTTTTTTCAATAATAAGACTTGACCAATTCAACAAAAAAGGGATTCTTTCCTTTACAATAGTGTTTTCTGGCTTGCTTTATGGCACTTCTCTGTTTGTAAACATACCCAACTCCTTTGTCACCTTATCTTTTAACTAACCCTCCCCACTCTATCTCACTTGACCTGATTACATTAGTGAACGTTGGACTGTTCGGTTCTCAACTCCTTCCTTTGGGTATGTCATTCATTTTTCAATTTTATTGTATATAATTCCGGTTTATTTTTCTAACTGTTAATCTGAAATTTGTTATATGGTAAAAAAGCTAATGAAATAGTCTTCACATATAAAAATTTGATCGTATAAACAACGCGTTTCGAACACTTAGTATTCTTCTTCAGGCTTGCTGTTCTGTAATTTGTATTGTAAAAATTTGCCAGACCATGAACACGAAGTGTTCGAAAACGTAGAACAAAAAGACTTCTTTCGTGGGGAGCCTTGTTTTATTAACCTACCCTAGTATTATTAACATGTTTTATTATTGATATAACAATATAGAATAGATTAAAAGTGATGACATATAGGTATTTATTTTAGTTTCTAAAAGAATATATAATAGAACTAGAACGCATCCTAGTTAAACTAGGATTGCTGTTATTAAGAAATGTTTCTGCCTATTCTCCCAGTAGCACAAAAATTTGAAGAGTATAATAATTGAAAACAGAAAACATGAGTATTTGTAGGACATTTTCAAATGTCCTACAAATACTCATCCTACAAATGTTTTTTTGTAGTTTTAAACAAAAAAACTATATATTATATTTTTTACTTTTTTTGCTACCTCTGTTTTTTTATTGAAGAAATAAAAAAAATTAATTTCCCTGATTACTAGTTTTAGAACTGGTTTTAAATGAAATAAAACATGAAGAGATTATTATCATGGATTGTGTCATTATGATATATTTTATATTTATCGTTTTAAAATAAAACAAACAAATATTTTTGGAATGACGTTTAGTTATTCACGTAGAGATAAACGCAGTTATTTTTTTCTTTCAAAATGTTAACTATATTTGGATCGTTAACACCAGCCGTGTGTTTTTTATTGTTATATTTAATCTCTATTAGGAGACTATTTCTTTGACAATCTTGAGAACTTAGCATCCAATGGTATCAGGGATCTGTCTAGATTTATTGTTCTCTCGAAATGGTTCGAGTGGAACAGGGACGGGGGAGAATAGCCCCAAATTCTTCTTTGTGGTATCACAAGGGGCCGGCTTGCGGCCTATGTGTGTTCTCTCTCGGCACGACCACTGTAACCTAACCCAACCTAACCTATATTTAATCTTGACAGACGTCTTACTTGGGCTCCCCATACAAAAATGAAAAGAACAGAACTAAACAGACGCTATAGACTTTTAATTCACTTACTTGATAATCGTTCAAAAATTAACAACTGTCAATAAACTATTACTGTACAAAACTATGATTATGCCTATTTGGACTTACGGTATTGAAATATGGGGAGCAAAAAAATGTAGCAATGCCCAGAGGTTACAAACTCTTCAGTTAAAAATTCTTAGAAAAATTCTCCATTATCCTTTTTACATACTAAATCAAACAATCTATTCAGACCTCAGGATTTTTACAGTTCATCAAGTTGCAAAATCTCGCTACAAAGCCTTCCACAAAAATCTTTTTAGCAATAATAATCCCTTAGTCCTAAACATCTCCTCAACAAATATCCGAGGAAATCCCCAAAGGTGCCTGAAGAGAAAGTGGCCAAGAGACTTATTGGTGTGAATTATTCTAGTGACTTCTAAATTTAATCTAAGTTTTATAACTTATTTTTCACTTATTTTATAATTAATTTCTTCCCTCCTGCCTCCATGTGCAAAAGTATATATTTCTTTCATCATTGTCACTGGTAAAGCTACATTTACGTTGTTGTGACTATGTAAAATAAAAAAAAAATATTTATTCTTCTAGAGGTGAAAAAAATAGACGAAAATATTTTCAAGAAGGCTGAATGTGTTTGGAAAAGAGTTTTTGAAGCACAGTATCGTAGTTAGCACGGTAGATCAATTGAATTGAATACAACTGTCACTCATCCCTCCTCCCTTCCAAAAGATCTGTCTAAGTTCAGACTTTTCTGTAAAATGAACAATTCATTTCATTCCTGCATTGTGCGAGTCAAAATATTCACAACACATATATCTTTCTGTGCATAGTATTAAATACTTTATGCTTACTGCTAGCTAACTAACAGTTGATAAACATTATAATTAATGTATAAGTTTGAACATCAAATTCTTTTTACTACCAAATTAAAAGGCAACGTTTTAAAGACTCAGTATCCTCTTAAAGTTCTGTTTACTACCAAACTAAAAGGCAACGTTTCAAACACTCAGTATCCTCTTCAAGTTCTGTTTACTACCAAATTAAAAGGCAAGGTTTCAAACAATCAGTATCCTCTTCAAGTTCTGTTTACTACCAAACTAAAAGTCAACGTTTCGAAGACTCAGTATCCTCTTCAAGTTCTGTTTACTACCAAACTAAAAGTCAACGTTTTAAAGACTCAGTATCCTCTTCAAGTTCTGTTTACTACCAAACTAAAAGGCAACGTTTCAAACACTCAGTATCCTCTTCAAGTTCTGTTTACTACCAAACTAAAAGGCAACGTTTCAAACACTCAGTATCCTCTTCAAGTTCTGTTTACTACCAAACTAAAAGGCAAGGTTTCAAACAATCAGTATCCTCTTGAAGTTCTGTTTACTACCAAACTAAAAGTCAACGTTTCGAAGACTCAGTATCCTGTTCAAGTTCTGTTTACTACCAAACTGAAAGGCAACGTTTCAAACTCTCAGCATCCTCTTCAAGTTCTTTTTTTTCTTCAATTAGGATTGATTCAATATGAATACTTATTTCTGACTACCCGCTAAATGAAAATAACTTGCAGATAATAACACAAAGTGTTTGAAATGTGTTGTTTTGGATTTGATAATAAAACGACTTCATGTGGAGTATAGTTCAATAATGTGCAATAATTGGTAAAAAAGGAGTAGACTATATAACTAAGTTATTAGTTGACTATATAACTAATAACTAGAGGTTGACTATATAACTAATGAATTCATTGTTACATTAGTTTAAGTTAGGCTAGGTTGCAGTGGCTGTATACACATATTCATATGCTAAACATTGGCCCTTTGTGATACCATACGATGAACGTTTTGCCTTGGGAGTCCTACATTCTACCTAACTCAAGTGTATTTCTTTCACAAGTACCTGATATCGAACAAACCTGGGGCCGATGATTTCACATGATTTCTGAGAAATAACGTTCTCAGATTTATTCACCTCACATGAATAATCGAGGGCAAGAGTGGGTATTGAACCCCGGACCTACTAGTTCAGAGGTGAACACGTTGCCACTGAGCTAACCTTGCCCCTCAATGTAATATTTCACGCCTACTGTATAAAATGTTATTACACCTTTTTTTTTTATTTATTTACTTTTTTTTTATAAGGAGGTGAAATGCACTTACGCACATACTACTGGGCTCCCAGTAAAACAGACTACCAACTAAAACACCCTCTTTTCTTCTTGGACACTAGCCTAGAACTGATTCCCACATTACCTCAGGCTAGGCCATTCATTCCCTTACGAAAGGCATCCTTGGATTTAGAATTAGTCATTCTCTTCTAAGTGTCTCATTTTTGACTGGGCCGTCAACCATTTTCCACACATCAGCCCTCTCTATCATTTTGACCATAATGGTTTCTGGTGAGAATATAACAATTCTCTTCACCAAATCACTTCTTTGGCTCTTCCATTTCTTGCATGCAAAGAATGTGTGCTCCACATCGTAATACAGACACTCGTGAGTCTCATGCTTCCCTGTCTTGTGTAGGTAGACAAGGAAGTACCCACGTCCGCTGAGAAAGTTATTACATCTTTAATGTCCTCTGTAGGGATAGCATTGTCACCTCCCTCGTTAATAAATTGATAGCCAAAGTGGGTATTGAACCCTAGTTCTACCAGTCCTGGTTCTAGCACGTTAGCCTGTAGCACTATTATCATAAGTGAAACTTCTGACTACTGACTATGTGTACTCCAACTTTGGTGATTTAGTATACTTATTTAAATGCAAAGAAACTAAACTTTGAATCTACTAATAACAAGATGAAATGAAAAATATACGAAAGTAAACACTTCACGTATACATCTAGTGAAACGATTGGGAACATGTAGTCAGTTATTGTGATTTAGTGATTTAGTTAGTTATTGTGATGCCGGTAGATTACCAAGTAATGATATAGAAACAGAGAGTACTAATAATAATAAAACCATAAACTTTTACAAATATATCAAGCAAACGTCATTAATAAACAAACAAAAATGAAATTTAAAGCTCATAGTGCATAACTGCATTGAAACCTGCCTAAACCATACCTTTTATAAGATATCTCTTCACTTAGACAAACAATATATTTGGAAACGGAGTAATTTTGTATAGAATTTTTCCCGTTGTAACTTTAAGGGGAAGCTACTAAACTCGAGAGCATAATAACTTTTGAGATCTGTTTGAATAATAGCTTTTCTAAACTTGAATGTTGTTTTGATGTGTTTATGTATTATATATTTTCAAAATGACTGTACATAAATACATTCTTAAAATCATTAATCTTAGCTTGTTTCATAGACGTAACAGGTTCTCTTTATAGAGAAATAGTGGAGCTGACAGTAATGAATTATTCTCCCTTCCAGTACTGTTATTTTAGATAGAGGAGATTTAAGTGGTTCATATTTCATGATTTATTCATTCTCTGTTCCTTTTGGACGAATAGAAAAACATATGAATTGAGTTTTTCTATATTTACTTCTTACGTAGTGATTATCTTGCTTACAACTCACCTAAACACATGTAATACTAAAAGAACATTCTAGTCATTGTATAAAACGAAAAAAAAACTATACCTCTTCACTTCAAGTAAAAACGACTTAGATTTTTGAAGTTCAAGAACAAACAGAATAGAATGGTTAAAAGCACAGTAAACCAAGTAACTCACAGACCTTGATGAAATTAATATTCTGATTGTGTGGTTTGTTAGTGCATGTGCTAGTGAAATTGTTATTTTGTAGCAATTGATGTGACAAAAAGTTTCAACCAAAATTGAGAACTGAAAAAAAAATGGAAAACATGAAGTAATTTGATCTGTTTAATAGTAGTAATGAAATAGTCTCCACATATAGAAATTTAATCGTATAAACAACGCGTTTCGAACACGTAATGTTCTTCTTCAGGCTTTAACTACATACAGGTGAGTGTCTGTGATACAACTGTTGAACCACAGTTAGTGTACCACAGTTATAACCACAGACACTCAGCCGTAGTTAATGCCTGAAGAATGCCACTAAGTGTTCGAAACGCGTTGTTTATACGATTAAATTTTTATCGTATAACTGTAGTAGCAGAGTTGTACCACAGACACTCACCCGTAGTTAATGCCTGAAGAAGAACATTACGTGTTCGAAACGCTTTGTTTTTACAATGAAATTTTTATACATGGAGACCATTTCATTAGCTTTTTACCCTACATTGAACTTTTAACAATATGGTTGACTGTATCACTGATAATTCAATTAAAAATGTACTAATGTCAATAAAATATTACAATATACATAAAAAAAATCATATTAATAAATTTCATTTAATTTACACGAATATCATTTAAATAACGAGCAGTTGTTCGTTGTATTTTTTAAAAGAAGGTTTCCTTATACTACAGAAAGGGATCGATTCGACTCCCTTCTTTCAAAACGTAGAAGCGTGATTATGAATAACTTAACTCAGGTAAACAAAACATAAATTTTTTTTTATCTCCTACATGATGAAACATCTGATAAATAAAAGTACTATTCCTGTTATTATTAAGAATGCTACTCTGAAATTATTCTTTGATTTTCAATTTATTATCAATATAAATTATTTTTTATTTCATTCAAAACAGTTATTCCAACGATAGATTACGTTTATATTCTTTCAATTGCTTTAATTCGGTGAGATTATTTAGTAAATAAACTAACAAACAAAATTTAAATAAAAGAAATTAAACATGAAATCCATATATGACTTATGATCAAACCACAATATGAAATGAGAAAACAAGACCAAGATCATTCAACCGTAACAAGCGGTCTTTGTCAGAGTCAATTGATTGGGTTTTTTGTCAAAAACAAGATCTTAATCTTGTTTTCCCATTTTATATTGTGGTTTGATCATCTTATCATCTGTAAAATATGCAAAAAAAATTTATTTACCTACAAAAAAAAAAGGTAAGATAAATAATAATCGCCTGAACTTTAAAATAATAGAATAAATAACAAAACAGCTAAAGAGCAGAATCAGCCAACTTAAGAAGCAGTAAAAACTACTGCAAATGACTTGTTAGCAACATTTAAATATAAACTAACTACTGAAATAGTTTAGTTTAATGTCTAAGTACTGCCACTATAACAAATATCCCATTGCTTTATAAAGATGGCTAATTTTAAAAGCAATTCGAAATAAATACTCCTTTTAAGTCGTCTGATAAGAACAAAACAAAATTTATAACGCTTAGTAACAAATTAAATTGCTTCATTATATTAGCTGTTTTTTTTTGTATTTAATTAAAAAGTTAATTACGCAGCCTTTGTTACATAAATACTGGTTTCCTAACCCTTTGAAAAGAAGCTGATTCTCTGATGACCACTTTGAAAAATCATTGATTAAAACTGATGCTTTCTATTTACCCAAGTTGTGTTCATTTAAAAGAAGTAATTTAAAAAATGGATTAAATAGAATAATGGTTTGTATAATTAATATGATAATTACACGATTTTTGATTGTTTTTTTTTGTAATAGATACTATATCATTCAGTAAATTCATTTACTTATAAATTTTAAAATGAATAGTTATATTCAAACTGGATACTCTAATAGGTGTATAACATCACATTGGGGTCCAGGTTAGCTCAGAGGAAATGTGACGACTTCTCAACTGGTTGATCGAAATCTCAATACTGCCTCTTTCTTTTTATTGATTTTTTATATATAAAAAGATTTCATATAAACACGTGAAATAACAATCAATGATCAAACCACAATATGAAATGGGAAAACAAGAGTAAGATCTTTCAACCGTAATTTGTCTTTTCCTGCGCTTTCACTTTAAAATACCACTCTTCCCTCCCACTCTTCTCAACCTCTCACTAGATGTTTTCTGCATCTAGTGTTTCAGTTGGGTTTTTGACTCTGACGAAGACCGCTTGTTATGGTTGAAAGATCTTCGTCTTTTTTTCCCATTTCATATTGTGGTTTGATCATTGATTTTTTTATATATAGATTTTATCAATAAAATTACTTGAATTTCTTTATTTTTCAATTTTCTTACAAATATTTAATTGAGAGTATTATTTCGTAATAATGACAACGATGATTAGTTCATTAAAAGAACTACAATATATTGGCTTTTTTCCGTGTCTTAAAGTCTTAAAATATGTGTTGTAGGGAAGCAATTATTTAGTTATAATGTTGTTTTGAACATCATAGATTTTCTGCAATACGAAGGGGTATCAATTAATTGACTTGTTTTGACCTATACCGATAATAATGTCAATATAAATTTGTTGGAAGTTATAATTATCACACATAAGACAACAAGATTGTATTGAAACATTTTCAAAAGCTCGTTAATTAAATTTAGCTGTATAAATACCACTGAACTGAATTGTAATTTATTCAAACACGAGACCTCTGATGAAGCAAGAACACAGAATTGCAAGGAGATCACAACAACTCGTAGATAGTGTCTACTTCATTTGTTCTTGATAGCACTTCTAACCACTAGCTTGATCAATTTATTATTCGTTTTCAAAATATTTGCTACTTTTCACATACTCTTTTACCACTTATTTCCCTTCATTACTTCAAGTCATGCATTTAAAGAAAATAGCTCACCAAAATTGCTAATGTTTTTTTGGTATGTCTTTTTAGTATGCAGATTTCTATTCCAAGTCACGTTTTATATATTCCTTCTATTGTGGTCTACAGTGGCGTAGGAACGTTTTTTGCCACCCGAAGTAGTCGTATGAAACACCCCCCCCCCCCCCCCCCCCCCCCCAACGCAACTGACCGAAGATAACCACTTATCCTTCAAAATTCCAGAAAGTCTTCAAAATATTTATTTTCATAGAATTACAACCAAGTATCTCATTTTAGACTCCTGTTAATAATCCCAGTCTTCTTATAGTACTCGTATATATATACAGTTTGAATAAAAGAAAAACCAAAGATTTCTCAAAACAAAAAATCTATTATTTTAAATCATAAACAAATCAGTCACTATTTGAAAATTCTAAACTTTTAGAATAGCATTTTGCTGAGTTAACAAAGGTGATAAACAAAGACATTGAGGACTCTGCTGAATTTTTGGAAAGATACAAAACAGTTTTAAAAGAACTGATCGAGTAATATGATTATAAATTCAAGAGTTTTACATTATAACTGTCATATAAGAATTTGCTTATTCATTCGTTGTGACGTTTTGGGAAAGTGGACGGTGCTAAAATGGCCTTTACTCTAAGAAAGGTTCCCCACCCGTGTGCTATCCTCTGTGTAGCACCTATGCAGGTATAATTTTGCATTAATATAATTATAATATAATATAATTAAAGTATATAAGTATTATATATTTGCATTATATACTTTTGCTGACACTTATAATCTTCAGCAATTATAACATATTTTACTTTTCCAACTTAAGTAGTATAATAAGATTTCACATAAACACGTGAAACAACAATCAATGATTAAACCACAATAAGAAATGGGAAAACAAGACTAAGATCTTTCAACCGTAACAAGTGGTCTTCGTCAGAGTCAAAAACCCAACCAAACCATTCTTAGTCTTGTTTTCCCATTCTTATTGTGGTTTAATCATTAAGTACTATAATATTTAAAATTACATTACATATTTATGATAAAGTGCATCAGTTAATACAAAGGCGTGATCTATTATCAAAGAATTCAGCTAAACTTGTTCAAATAGAGATAGAATTTTTTATTGTTCAACTTGAAGTGAACCTAAATCTGTGTCCCTGATGACTGTGACGTTCACGGTCATGTGTTAATCATCAGATCTGGATAATTAAAATACGTGATAGTGTAGATAGTTTTAAATACAGTTATTACCTAATGCATCATACAGTGACAGACAGGGAATACAATTAATTACTGCAAAGGCTCTAAATAACAAATAGGTTAAAATTTTTAAACAACATTAAAAGATCTAAGTGTCACTGTTTTAAAAATGTGTTCATATATTGACTTAATATAACTATGAATTCATTAACATCATAAGCAAGCCAGCAATTTAGAATAAACAATTTATAAAATAAAGTAAAATGTATCGCTGATTTGGATATATATGTCAAAATTAAATTGAAATTGAATTCGAGCTGTTTTTATAAATCTTGAAACAATATTGAGTCTGGCATGAGATAAAATCAAACCTCTAAAACAATTTGCATTTAAATAAAATATTTCAATAATCCTTTCAAATTATTCTATCAAATGAGAAACATACATAGATTAACTTTTCATTATATTTTGACATTTTATTAATTTTATATATATATATAAACTTTTTAATAAAACAATTAATATAGAATATCCAACTCCGAACCTGATTTAATTAGTCCAGGTTTTAGTAAGTTCATAAGAAAATTAAAATTGAAAATATAAAAGTTAGTTATTTCCTTGGTAAACAAATATCGTTGAGGTATTTGTTACCAGCTGTAACTGTATTTGGATTGAATACAGTTAGATAGCAGAGTATTTCTCCATGTAAGCTGTTAAATGTTGTATATATATATATATATAAACTAGAATTTAAAAAAGAACACATAGAAAGGAAACCACTGAACTCACTACTATATTTCGATGTCCTCGTCTTCAGGAAAAGAAGTGAATCGCTCCAAAGGCTGATAACGACTCAGATATATATATATATATATATATATATAATATGAATAATAATCAAAATAACACTTGATATAATAGATGGATTAATTTACCACAATGAAAACAATTTTTGAAACAATGCTCTAAGGTCTTTCGTTAACACATCGTCAGAGAGCAAGTGAACTAAAAAACAAAAAATATTTATTGTTTTTTAGTTCACTTGCTCTCTGACGATGTGTTAACGAAAGGCCTTAGAGCATTGTTTCAAAAATTGTTTTCATTGTGGTAAATTAATCCATATATATATATATATATATATTATTAAAATAAGCAGCAGCTTCTGCATTGACCAGTTTCTTGTTGACACTCTCTAGTTTTCGTATCACTTTGCGGTGAGACTCTGGTGTTGACACTCTCTAGTTTTCGTATGACTTGGCGGTGAGACTCTGGTGATAGAGTTTAATATAATCAGCCAGAGTCTCACCGCAAAGTAATATGAAAACTAGAGAGTGTCAACAAGAAACTGGTCAATGCAGAAGCTGCTGCTTATTTTAATAACATATGCTTAAGGGAAGACCTGCTGCCATTGTACACAAATATATATATATATATATATTGTATTGTGTAAAGCTAGTTGTGGAGACAATGCGAAGTAGTTTGTGGTTTATTGGTGCCTTAACAGCTTAAATTTTTGGTGACTTATTCACTTAATCGGAATTCGCTGTTTCTGCAAGAACAAAAATTAAATTAAATTCGGTTAGTTTTCCAATTTTAAATCAATAATAACACACTAGTTTATATTAAATATATTTTGAAGACCAGTATTTGGATATTGAGTGTTTGGTTTGAATATAAGAAACCTGACTGAAACCAGAAATATTTTTTTTTCTATTTTGAAAGAAGGCTAGTAATATATAATAATTATATAGTAAAAAAATATAAAATAATATGTATAAATAGTATTCATCTAAAAATTTAAAAAAAAATCAATGTCTAAACCACAATATAAAATTTAGAATAAATTTTGAGAACAATATTAAGTTAAATTATGCGTGATGGGAAGGTCACTTTTTTGCCAAAAGACTACATTTTTTTCTCTTTTACTGCTAATACTAAAGTTTTGAAAATTAGACATCATGTTTGAGGCTACAAATTCAATAAACAAAAAATATATTAAAATTTTTAAAACAATGGAAAATATTTCTTTTCCAATAAAATAATAAATTTTTGACTTATAATTCAATCTGAACGCTTGTGAGAGCGATACAAAGCCACAGAGTTTGACGGTTCAAAATGAAACTATATGGTACCTAAAAATAGACCCTTAGGTACAGAATAACTTGATATAATGATTTTTAAAATTACATTCACCAAAGGGCTGTTACACTACATTTTCTGTTTTAAGAAAAAGATTTTTTGATGGTAAAGAGCTTATTAAAAAAGATGAAATTTTGCCAAAAAATTGAAGAAACTTTTATCAATTTATAAAAAAAATTCACGTAATTTCAACCACGGCAAACAGCAATAACACCATAATAACTGATTTTTTATCCTGGACTAACGGTTCACCTTCTATATTTGTCTCAGGTTATACAAACGCATAACTAATATCTTAAAAAACAACCAAAACAATTTTTCTTTCCCAATGACGAGTTCCAATGAAACTTTCACGAAGACCCGTTGATTTGATTGAATGAACTGATGTCTTACTGTTCTAAATGCCTTACTGTGTTTTAAGAAGTTGATATACCATTATGAGTTTTTATAAATATTATTGAAACACACAGTGTATCAAATTTATGATTTTAATCGTATTCAAGGGAGCAAAGAAAGAGAACAGGCAGAATTTTTTGACAAAACTAATGTAATTAGTAGAAAGACAAAATAAATAAAAAAAAACACATTTTCAGCCTTTAATCTTCAGTTTTAATTTTCTACAAGAGATCAAAGAATATATAGGAAATGTCTAATACAGTTACTGATGACTAACGAACTTTATATATAGATTTTATATTGATATAGCTTCTCGACCATTGATTTTTTAAGATCACAGAAGGGATTCTTGAGGATATTGGTCATAAAAAGTCAACTCCTTATTATATGCCGACGTTTCGCCAAAAGTTGCTTGGCATTTTCAAGGCTAAAAAACAAAAACAATAAATTGTTCGCCAAACAACTCTTGACGAAACGTCGGCATATAATCAGGAGTTGAATTTTTATGACCAAAATCCTGAAGAATTTCTTCTGGGAACTTGAAAAATTGTTAAAGTTTTTTCTATTTTATCACACGAATGATTTAGAAAACATTCTAGTGTAATTCTAAGAAAGAGCGTTATTGGGTTAATATAATTAATTAGTCTTCTATTATAATATCATTACTTTTGTACTCTTTGATATATGTATGTAATAAATACATAAATTAATGTACAGGTTCCTGTAAGTAGGGATACTGTGGGTTAGTAATGAAAGATACCCGTTATTCCTTTACTTGTTGCATATATTTATTTATTACATAACAAAATTAGTTTAGCTAGATAGCAGCATAAATGTAATTTGTAATATTTATCGGTGTGAGATGAATTTGAGTATAATGTTATTAAAATGGAAAGATTGTAGAAGATTAAAGGAAGTGATGTTGAACAAGTTAATTCATAAAGGTTTATCCACAATTCAAGGGGTTTTATTACGAACAATAAACTAAGCCGGGGCCCTATGGACCATTGTTTAATATTTTAAGGCAGGCACTAATGTTGTTCTTAGGCCGGGGGTCTAAATCTAAATATATGGCCTTGGAAAACAGTGAATCTCTGACGTCAGACAAGGGATACGTGACCCTCCTACAGTCCAATGGATGACAAATGGAAATCTACCCACCATGCTTTGCCCGACCTCTAAACGCGAAAATTACAAATATTCCATTTATTTAGCCCTCTGGCAAACTATTTTATATACATGTAGCAAAGTAACATACAATGTCAAAGCATTTACAACTTTTACTTATCAATTATTTCAAGTGCACCGGGGAAATTGCAAACTATATAAATGATACTGTAAGACATAAAAAATAATTAATGTTTGAATTGCATAATACCTATTGTAAAATCTTGTAAGATTGTTTTTATAAATCAAATATAAATAGTCTAAAATACATCAGATTTATGAAAAGGACTATAATTCTTAGATAAATGTCAATATTTCTTACAAAAATATCATTAAATTTTTGTTAAGTTGTTATTATTACAGCTTTATTACGCTATTTAGTATGCAGAATATAAATAGAAATATATTAAGCAATTTGATTTTTCAATTTAATTTTTTTACTTAATTAAAGGAATTCTTCCACACTGAAATTTAAAATAGTGATAATAATCAATTAAAATGAGTTTTAGAGATAATAAGATGCAATGATTTTAGACAGCACTATTTTGGATAAACAGATAGCACTTTAAGACAGTGATATACCGTACACATTCATTATTTAATCAAAGTAGGAATAAATTAAAGAAATTTTCAAATTTTGAGAATAATAAAATGTTTTAAACTAGTTTGAAATTTTTTTTACTTATAAGTAATATTGACTGTAGTGCATTCCATATTTTGTTTTGAATATCAGTTTAAAAATGATGTAACTAAACCTGCAGAGGAAGTAATTTAGATGGCATTGCTTTGATGTGATGAGGTGATGTATGACGTCATGTGCAAGTCATTCATTGGTCAGTTCATTGGATCTCCATTAGTTAGTCATAGGCATAGGTTGTGTTTTAATTGTTCCTGGAATATTTGAAAAATTAATCTCTCAAGGAAAATACTGCCTTCAAAACCACTTCAAATAGTAAGTACGAAAGTGTTTTCAGTTACTTACTTATTTATTATTGTTGTTTGATTTCATTAATATTAATAACAAGTGAAAATAATAAGCTATTTGGTTAGAAATTATTTTCCATCAATATGGCTGCTTGAAATAGGTTACCATCTTTGGTTAAACTATTGTATTTTCTTTTCAATTGTAATAATGTCAACATTTTGAATAAAATGCATCAGTATAATATAAAACCCATAACAATTTACTGTTTATCAAAAAGTTAGATGTCTTATTAAATAAGTTAACCATATTTTAAAGTTTAATTTCTATTGAAATTTCTTGAATTGGTTTATGCTTAAAACATTTTTGTTTCAGTTGAATAATAATACAAACTGAATGGCAATTACAATAAAAGAAATAAATTTAAAACAATAGGCTTGTTGAATACACAATTCAACATAATGACATAATATAAGTCATGTTGTGACATTTGTATGAAAAAGAATAAGATAATTCAATCGAGTGAAACACCTGTTGCATTTTATAAACTTCTTGTAATTGAAAAACTATTAAAGATTGTTCTCAGTTCAAATTAATTATACTTATTTCAACACTTAATAAATCTTGCAGATTCATTCAGCTCTTTGAGTTTATTTTAAAACTTGTATTATAATTTACTTAATATATTAAACATTTCATGAAGTCATCACCAATAATTTTTAGAATTGGTTTTATTGATTAATAACAATGATATTTCTATTTCATTTGGGAAGAAGAAAATTACTTTAAAATCATTAAAAATGAATTAATACAAATATTGAGATTTAGCATAATCAAATATATACACTTGCTATACTTTTTATATCTTTAGTTTATATCTGTATTGTAATTTATAATTCTGTCTTGAAGAAATGTTGAAGCATATTTAAGATGGTGTACCATTGTTTCAATCAAATTTATTTAGTTTTTGTAGAAAATTGCTTTGAATGGTTTAGACTCTTAAATTATTTGTTTGAAATAGATAAGAAATAATTGATAACCTTTACCAATTTGTTTTAATTTATCAGTTTTTTCTAAATTTCTTTTGTTGTTTTATGTTTTACTGATCCATTATATGATTATAGTTGTTTCTAAAATATGAAAGAAATAACTTTAATAACAATGCATTTAATTTTTCTGTTTTAAGAAGATACTTTTAAGTATTGTAATTATTTATTTTAAAATGGTTAAAAGAATAGATTTTTTTCAAATTTTAACAGTTATTGATGTCTAAATTGAAACATTTCTTTTGACATACAACTATCCTGAAATTAGTTGTAATAAATGCTTTTATAACAGTTAATTTCATAAAACTTTTTTTTATTATATCTTGCAAGTATACAAGTATGTTTCAACATTAGGTATTATAAGTAATAATAATTATTGAATTGTGTTTTTAATTAATACAAATATTGAAGCATAGCTAATCAAACAAATAATTGGAATACATTTTTTGAATGTTGTACAGTTTTTGAAACTTGGGTTTATTTACTGTACTATTATTTACTAGTACTGTTGTACTATTATTATTTACTCTACTGTATTTATAGTTCATTGCACATCTATGCAACATATTATAATTGCAAAATTGAAATAAGACAAATGGAAAATATTTTCATACTTCAAATATTATTTATATATATTAGTATGACCGTTAAAAAGGTCGAAAAGTAAATGTGAGTAATATTATCAATTTTTCATTCGTGTTTCTCAAAGATTTCAAACTACATATTTATATAATTAATAGTTGATATTATGCCTTTTAAGGTCTTGCTTAAATAATATTTACTGAAGTGATATTATAACTTTATAAAATCTTACTGAAATGTTTTATAAAGTTAACATTACATTTTTCTTTTTAAATAAAATATATGTAATCAAATTTAGAGTAGTTTTTTTTATATATTATCTAGCTCAATGATAGAGATATCTATTCGATGTCCCTATCTAATTTTAAACCTAAATATTACTCAATTACTAAAGTACTAAATATGACTAATTGAATGTTTGTATATATATATTGTTTTTTTGACAAATGTAAGATATCAATCAACTCTTGGTTAACAATATTAGGTTAACCTCTGTTTTCTGAAGTTAATCACTGATAAGAAAATCCATAACCAATCCACATGAACCACTCAGTAATCACACATTTAAGTTATTTATAGATGACCGTTCTATTGAATGTTGATAGTACATGAATTGACCTTTCTATTGTATGTTGAAAGTACATGAATTGACCTTTCTATTGAATGTTGATAGTACATGAATTGACCTTTCTATTGAATGTTGATAGTACATGAAGTTACCTTTCTATTGAATGCTGATACTACATGAATTGACCTTTCTATTGTATGTTGAAAGTACATGAATTGACCTTTCTATTGAATGCTGATAGTACATGAATTGACCTTTCTATTGTATATTGATAGTACATGAATTGACCTTTCTATTGTATATTGATAGTACATGAACTGACTAATTTAAATGTCGATACTCCATTCATTTTAACAACTACAGAGTTACAGTTAGGGTAGAGTTAACCAAGCTTTTGTACGTATATATATATATATATATATATATGTATATTTATATATTTTTATTGTAATTAAACTCTGAGTTTCTATTAATATCCAGTAAATCAAAAATGTTTTAATCATGAGCCAATGCAACAAAAATTTCAATAAAAATCAAACTTTATTTTGATAGGTATCAAAAGCACATTGAAAGTTTTTAGAAAATCCTCGAGTGGCATACACTCAACTTTATTATAAATAAACATATCAAACTTCTTGGGTTTATTATATATAATGTACTATTTAGTCATATTATAAATCTTAAAATGGGAGCTGTTTATTATTCTTTCATTCCTAGAGGTAGTACAGATAACGATTGATCCAGTTACCAATATGCAAATTTTTTTTTTATATCACATAACTGATGCAAATTTTTGTCCTTAAAGCCGTGGGGATCTGTTACATGGCCAGTGATATTGCCAATACTTAATGCAATCCTTGATAGCTTTATATTCTCGGTGAATCATACCAAATTTATTTTCTTTCTGAGAGAGTTTCCTTGATAAGTATATCTCACAGTGTAAAACATTAACAATATTTAATGTTCTTTAATATAATAACTACTTTTATGAAAGTAAATACAAATCACATTGTGTATGTAAGAAAATATATTATTGTAGTGCAAATACAAGCGCATTACAATGATCATATTCATCTATCCACATAAAATTCTATAAAAAAATTTCACATAAACCCGTGAAATGACAATCAATGATCAAACCACAATATGAAATAGGGAAACAAGACTAAGATCTTTCAACTGTTAACAACTGATCTTCGTCATAGTCAAACTCAACCCAGTTGGGTTTTTGACTCTGACGAAGACCGCTTGTTACGGTTGAAAGATCTTAGTCTTGTTTTCCCATTTCATATTGTAGTTTGATCGTTCATAAAGTTCTCTATTTGTTATTCATTCTCAAATTCTAAAATATAGTGTCATCAATTCTTATGTAGCATTTACTCTTTCTAGGATAAAAAAGTTACTGAAATGGTCTCCAGATATAGAAGGTTAATAATATAACATAGAACTTGTACCACTGACCCTCATCCTTGGCTTTATACCTGAAGAAGACACTATATATTCGAAACACATTGATTATATTATTTAACTTTTATATGTGGTGACTATTTCATTAACTTATTTACCCTACAATCTTTCATAAATGTTTCAATTGATCTTGAAAAACTATTGTACGTTATTTTCACTTGACACTAGAAAGAACAGAGTGATACAATTGATGTTGTTCAAACTTTACATTGTAGATAACCTAACTTTTTGATTTTATGTGTTGCTTATTTACATTTTGACTCTCACCTGAAAATCAATGAAAGTTTAATAATAACAGAACTTATCGAGCAATTTATTATTAAATAAAACCTCAAAACTCACTAACAAAACAATCAGTAAGTAAAAAGTGATTAATTTATTTATCAAAATAATAAACTAACTATATCGTGTCGAGGAAGTACAACAGATCATCATTCAACAAATTTGTTGGTATAGATGATTTAAAGAACGTTAAGAATTGTTAAGAATACAGTGAATAATAGGTTGTATTGTTTGTATTCTTAAGAGACAACTATTGAAAAGGAGATCTGTGACTCAAAGAATGTGAAATCAAATGGAATGGTTTATTACAACTTTATTGTATAACATACAATATATACCATCATACAATGGATCAAATATATAAAATGGCAAAAGGATAATTATTTAAGTCAATTTATACATTAATACAGTAACATAATTATGTTATTGTATTATTTAGGTTATAATTCAAATAATGTACTATAATATTTCAAGATTAATTGAAAGATTTGAGAATGATTGTAGGGTAAATAAGTTAATGAAATAGTCAACACATATAAAAGTTAAATAATATAAACAATGTGTTTCGAATATGTAGTGTCTTCTTCAGGTATGAAACCAAGGATAATTATTTAAGTTAATTTATACATTAATACAAACTAAGATTTGATAGCATGTAATATTATATATGATGCATGCAAAATTAAATTAAATGGATAAAAAAAGAAAAAAAACATTAATATAATAACAAAATATATTATATAGGAATATAACTAATAATTAATACAAAATCGGTTAGATTGCACTAATTTTACAAAATATGGTATAACATCTGAGTACATTTAGTACAGAGTTTAAATATTTCCAATAAGTAAAATTCAATTTGATTTATTAACTTCATAGTAGTTCCCAGAATGTCATTTAGTAGAAGCTTTGTTTTATTGGTGACCATACTTTAGTAATTTTAATTATTCGTTGAATGAGCTGCTGTCTGCTTCTTTCTATTACAGGGCAGCTAAATATTAACTACATGCATATTATTATTATCATTGAGGTTAGTATGACTTATATTATTAATATGGCAAACTGTCATACATGGTACGATGATCCTAGAGGTGTTGGAGCGCTTTCGAACGTTGTACATCTTCAATCATAACTAACTAACTTAGTTAGTTGCATTGAAGATGTACAACGTCCGAAAGCGCTCCAATGACTCTAACACCATCGTACGAGGTATGACGGTTTGCCATATTAATAATATAAATATTAAATTGTCACTATCCTGACTACCTTGTCTACAGGGGCATCATAAGGGAGGCAACTATATTCATTTTATATAGATATTTACGGAATTTGAAATGGCCTGTCATTAATTGAGTGACCCTGTATCCTGGGCTGAAATCCGTAGGTCTCATGCGAGATTGAATCATTGGGAAAAAATACTTTGTTAAGGAACCAACAGCACTATCTATCCATTGTTCATTCCATAAATTTATGTCATTCATATGGATGTATCTTTTGTAGAATAGTTAAGGAGGTAGGAAATAGTTTATTTGTTTCATAAATATGTAACTATGTTTTCCTGCATATTCGATGTATTATATATAATAAAACTCACCGATGGACTTCATCTTGTACCATCTTTGAAACACTATAGTTGCAGCGTTTTCCAAACACGGAGGCGCGGACTAGTCTAAAGGGAGCCGTAAAAATTGGTCACAGTAAACAATTTTCCAAATTACTGCTAAAGTTTTCTATGTAAAAAATTATTTTCTGTCTTGGCTGCAATGAAATTTAAATATCGAGGTCGTTTAGTTGTAGAAAAAGAGCTACGAGTAGCTATATCGTCACAAACACCAAGTGCTAATAGACAAGCACATCCATCTCATTAAAAACAATAATAAAATATCGAATAAATTTGATAAGAGTAAAAATGTTTGTGTTTTATTTTTTGAAATTTTCAAGTGTTGGGGGGCATATGACTAAATATTTTTAAGGGAGTCGTAGTAACATCAAGTTTGGAAACCACTGCTATAGTCTTCCTTTCTAGAATTTAATATCCATTTCGAAAAAGAAATTTCTTCACTCTTTTACAATTTGTTAGTTCTTTTCAAGTTTGACAAAGAATATTCGATTTCTTTATCCAAAATATATTAAAGATATTAAAAAGAAATTGGTGGTGAATCCTTTTCCAAATTTTCAACATTTTTATAGCCTAATATGAATATAAGATGTGTAAAGCACTTTATAGCTCTAAAAGTGCCCGATTTCAAATATTAAGGTTCTATCGAAGACAAATATTAAGAAGGCATGTTTAGACTTTAGAATTCATTGAAGAAACATAGTTTATGTTCTATTTAATTCAATTACTTGTGCTAGAAGCTAACAATGATATTATTTTCAGATTCAAGATCAACTCTTCATTAATATTAAAATAACGCACACTTATAAGTACTAAAAAAAAAAAAAATTCCAAGTAAACACAATATAAATATTCAAGTAATATTTCATTCGAGCACAAATTAAGAAAAGGAAAATATTACCCAGTAACAGGAAATAGAGATCATTAAAAAGCTATCACAAATGGAAAAGTAAATGAAAAAAAAAAAAGGGAATTCCCAATTAGTAAAACCCTCAAATTAAGCAGGCTTAAATAAATTAAAACGGGGGCTTGGTGTCAAATACGGTCTTGTCATTAAGAATTCATTAGCGCCCTATGATGCATCTCTGTGTGTTATGTAGATACAAAAGAATTACTCCAGCTTTCAGCATTAACTCCCTTCAACGTGTTTTTACTTTTTTTAACTGCCGTAAAAACAAGTTTTAATTTATTATCACCGATTGTTATTGATATAAAAGAAAAAGAATACTTTTTTTTGGGTAAATTATTCCAATCGTTACTATTTTATCATGGAAACTAACATTAAAAGAGTTACTGTACGAAGTTTAATTTAATTTTTGGATCATTTTCATTTCTATATTAAACCTGTATCACAGAGAAAGCATCAGCCTCCATAGGCACCAACACAATGAGGTGACAAATCATTCTGTAGAGCAGAGGTGGGAAACTTTTCATTAGGAAAAGTCCAGTTTAGCACCGTTCCAATTTCCCCAAAAGGCCACAACGAATGGATAAGCAAATTCTTATATAACAGTTATATTCGGTCATTGCCGACGTTTCGGTTTATTTATTTTCATAGGCCTACAAAATTTCGTAATAATACAATATTTTGTGTATTTTCTATATTAAAACCGAAACCCCAGCAATGAGAGTTTGATTTTTGAATCTAGAAAATTTGACCGAAATCCCGATTAGATAACACAACTATATATATATATAATATATATGTGTAACCAATTAGCTGAAACGATTTTTCGAACTGAATAAACTAGAATTTTCAAAAGAACACACAAAAAAGAAATCACTGAATTCACTACTATATTTCGATGTCCTCGTCGTCAGTGGTTATCAGCCTTTGGAGCGATTCACATCTATTCCTGATGATGAGGACATCGAAATATAGTAGTGAGTTCAGTGATATCTTTTCTGTGTGTTCTTTTGAAAATTCTACTTTATATATATATATATATATTATATATATATATCAATGATCAAACCACAATAAGAAATGGGAAAACAAGACTAAGATCTTTCAACCGTGACAAGCGGTCTTCGTCAGAGTCAGAAACCCAACTGACTCAGTTGGGTTTTTGACTCTGACGAAGACCGCTTGTCACGGTTGAAAGATCTTAGTCTTGTTTTCCCATTTCTTATTGTGGTTTGATCATTGATTGTTGTTTCACGTGTTTATGTGAAATCTCTTTATATATATATATATATATATAATATATATATATAATATATATAATAATATAACAGATTCAATATATAATCGACCGTTGATAGATAGTGTGTTTCTCTAATCGGGGTTCGGTCTAGTCAGTAAATCGAAGGTTTGTCCGCTAACATTGTTGTTCCTTTAAATAATGTAAATTCATTTTCTTAGTTAAAAAATTCTTACTTCTCCTATGAAAAAGGGTTTTAAAATAAACCGAAACGTTGGCACGAGAGTTTGATTTTTATCCGGAAAATTTGACCGAACCCTGATTCAGAAACACCTATATACATTATATAAAATATATATTATCTATAAAATAGTTTAAATAAATATATAGCCTATATCAACATCTAAATAACAGTAAGAAATCAAAAAAATGACTATGATTGATTACTTTGAGACTATGTTTATTTACGTCAATAATTTAATTTTTTAGTATTGTTGATAATATTATTAGTTTTGCTTAATTAATTGCTGCAGTTGTCTCCGTTTATCTTGTGATAAGCTCTGATTTGTGTTTCTCTTTCTCCTTTTCTCACTTTATTGTACCTGTGATTGGACTTGTGGTTGGTTTCCCGGTCAAATCAAGGCCACCAACATAGATGACTGTTTAAATATAGAAGCGACTTCTATCCGTGTTTATTGTTTCAATTATTCTTGAACAGTCATTGTAAACTCTCTCCTGTGTCTTCTTAATTGAAATAAAAACAATAATATTTAAGAGTAATATGAAAAGTTAAAAACAAAACAAATTATAAATATCATTTTAAGCGATATAAGTTTGAAAAAAGATCATTATTCATGGAATATTTACATGAAATATTTATGGATTACTTATGAAAATTATTCATTTCAAGAATTCAGAATTATGCATGAAATATTTTCTTAAAATAGTATGAAACATAATTACATCATTATTAAATCTATTTTAATTATATGCAAGGTCATTCATCTTTACACAATTAATAATTTTGCTACAAAATTATCATAATTTCGTTGGAAATTGACTTTCTGATGAGTTTTTATTTTAAAAAGGTATTTTTAATTTCATATTTTTATAAATTTAACATTGAAATACATTTGATCAAATACTTTCATAAGATTGTATTTTTTTTTTTCAAATATTATTTATTCAGGTATGAGGGAAAATACGGAGTATTAATGAATATGTTAATATATCAACTATTATATTGAGAAATTCATGAAAGGTTATATTGTTAGTACTTATGTATTCTTCTTCATGTACCAGCAGGTGCTAGTTACGTGTTACGTAACCTTATAGCAGACTTGGAGGTTCCTCAAAAGTGTGTTGATTTAATGAGCTATTTTGTCTTGCTATTCGAGCAGCACAAGAGGGTGTGACTCATCACTGATATATGCTAAACAATATGAAGTTCAATATATCGGAAGAAACATAAAGAAATTAAAAACACACACACTTATAGTCTAATTTTTGGTTTAAACCGTCATCAGGAGTAAGAGGTGGGGGAAACCCAGTGCACTGGTTAAGAGACGTTGTAGACCAACAATGTTAACGTATACGCACATTGTTTTGATGGGGATCGTATGCGGCAACATTATTAGTGACAGGGCTCTATACAGCAACATTGTGACATTGCTCATATATGGCAACATTGTTTGTAACAGGGCTCGTATGCAGCAACATTGTTTGTGCCAGGACTCTATGCAGCAACATTGTTTGTGCCAGGACTCTATGCAGCAACATTGTTTGTGCCAGGACTCTATGCAGCAACATTGTTTGTGACAGGGATCTATACAGCAACATTGTGACATTGCTCATATATGGCAACATTGTTTGTAACAGGGCTCGTATGCAGCAACATTGTTTGTGCCAGGACTCTATGCAGCAACATTGTTTGTGACAGGGATCTATACAGCAACATTGTGACATTGCTCATATATGGCAACATTGTTTGTAACAGGCTCGTATGGCAACATTGTTTGTGCCAGGGCTCGTATGAGCAACATTGTTTGTGACAGGGCTCGTGATACGAGCAACATTGTTTGTAACAGGCTCATATGCATGGCAACATTGTTTGTAACAGGGCTCGTATGCAGCAACATTGTTTGTGCCAGGACTCTATGCAGCAACATTGTTTGTGACAGGGCTCTATACAGCAACATTGTGACATTGCTCATATATGGCAACATTGTTTGTGACAGGGCTCATATGCAGCAACATTGTTTGTGCCAGGACTCTATGCAGCAACATTGTTTGTGACAGGGCTCTATACAGCAACATTGTGACATTGCTCATATATGGCAACATTGTTTGTAACAGGGCTCGTATGTGGCAATATTGTTTGTGCCAGGACTCTATGCAGCAACATTGTTTGTGACAGGGCTCGTATGTGGCAATATTGTTTGTGACAGGGCTCGTGAGCGGCAACATTGTTTCTGACAGGGCTCTTATGCAGCAACATTGTTTGTGACATTGCTCATATATGGCAATATTGTTTGGGATAGGGCTCGTAAGCAGCAACATTGTTTGTGACAAGGCTCGTATGCAGCAACATTGTTTGGGGCAGGGTTCGTATACGGCAACATTATTTGTGACAGGGCTCGTATGCAGCAACAGTGTTTGTGACAGTGCTCGTATGAAGCAACATGTTTATGACAGGGCTCGTACGCAGCAACATTTTTTATGACAGGGCTCGTATGCAGCAGCATTGTTTGTGACAAGACTCGTATGCAGCAGCATTGTTTGTGACAAGGCTCTATGCAGCAACATTGTTTGTGGCATTGCTCATATATGACAACATTGTTTGGGGCAGGGCTCGTATGCAGTAACATTGTTGGCCTCCAACCGTCCAACCAGTGCGGTTACTTTCTCTATTTTATTTCTCTTGATGGCGGTTCAAACTGAAAATTGAAGATTGAAAAAGTGTTTGTTTTAAATTTATTTATGCTTCTTCATCTCTATTGAACTTTATTTGTCCTTATCGGATCGTATTTTCATCGAAAAAGTGTTATACAATATAAAGGTACACTAATTTTTAATCTTAAGTTACCCTTTCCATATACTATTCACAGAGATTCTTCAGAAACATTGTTGGCATTCCATTTTTAGGTGAATGCTCCAAAAAAAATATGAGTCCAAGAGGCAGTCTATTTTACCTTACGTATATCATTTAAATTGTGATGACATCTGCAAGGTTATTAAACCAAAAAACGGTACGCCGTGAGCAAAAAAAAACACATATAATAAGGAATGTTACTAGAAATATTGGACAAAAATGCTGTTTACTGTTGTATATTTATTGAATTGATAACTGCTTATCAAAGAGTAATAATTGTTTGTTATAACTAAGTAATATGAGATTGGTTTTAAATGATAATATTTGAGTTAAGGTGTCATTAAACTATAAAAATATTTGTATTTTTACAGAAAAGAAAACTTAAGTCATAATACTCGTATATTAAACTTCTCTTACAAACCGTGAAATAAATATAAATGTTACGTGATTATTCAACAGCCTTCTTCTTCTTTTTTTTGAAAATAGTTGAAGGAAGTTATTTGTCGGGGAGAGATGAAAAACGATGCAAACTTGTTTTTGAGGATGATTAAAGAGAGGGGAGGGGGGAGGGGGGGGTTGGAAAATTGTACTGGAGAAGTTTTGGGGGGACCTGGAAAAAGAAGTTGGTTTTATCAGGGCTGTTGAATTGTTCATTTCGAATGCTATTTGTCTTTCTTAAACCACACTTGAGACACGAAATAAGACCGTGTTGCCACACTGTGTTCAGCCTCTTTAAAGACTACTCTTAATCTGGAGTACAATCTCCTTCACTAGGATTTAGTTAAGCGATAAATTTACTTGCTCTTCTGTCCAGCTTTATTCAAACTAATGTTCCTTATATAAACAAAAAAAAAAAAAACAAAAAAAACCTCTGAGGTATACAAATCTAATTCCAGATTACCACTCGTATCTTATTTATCATATAATAATCATCATATATTACAGAAAAATAATCATTTTAGGGTAAAAAGCTAATGAAATGGTCTCCACAAAAAAAAATTTAATGGTATAAACAACGCGTTTCGAACACGTAGTGTTCTTCCTCAGGCATTAACTAAAAAATACAATGTTATCAGAAAGTTATCTATAGTACGAAGTAAATATAGTACAAAATAAAAATAAAATAAGGAAGAGAGTACGACCCTAAGGGTGAGTGTCTGTGGTACAACTGACTGGGAATAGAATGGACATGGGTGAGTTTGTGTGTGTGTGTGTGTGTGTGTGTGTGTGTGTGTTTATGGGTTGGTGGATGTGTGTGGAAGATATTACAAAACAATGAAAGCTAAAATCACCAAATATAACATTTATTCCATACATTTTGTTAGTTTAAAATATTCTAACGTAGTGCAATCAGTTATTATGTGGCATTTATTCATTTTAGGGTAAAAAGCTAATGAAATGGTCTCCCCATATAAAAATTTAATTTTTATAAACAACGCGTTTCGAACACTTAGTGTTCTTCCTCAGGCATTAACTAAAAAACTACCCACCTCGCCCACGTCCATCCTCTTCCCAGTCAGTTGTACCACACACCCCCTTATGTTCTTACTCTCTTCCTTATTTTATTTTATTTTTATTTTGTACTATATTTAGTTTGTACGATAGATAACTCTCTGATGACATTGTATTTTATAGTTTATGCCTGAAGAAGAACACTACGTGTTCGAAACTCGTTGATCCTAATACCGTTAAATTTTTATATGTGGTGACCATTTTATTAGCTTTTTACCCTACAATACTTTGAAATATTTTATTTTACTTTAGAATCTTTATAAAGCTAGATTTGTTTTCTCTTTCAGTTTTGCAAGCTTGTAGCTCTTAGTGCTTTTACTTGTCCCAGGTGCAACAGCATTTTATGCTCTCTCATTTATTAATGAACTCATTACTGGATTGAATTTCATCCAAAGTTTTAAATTTTCCATGACTTGGTTATCATAGTAAAGAAATCTATTAGCAGTCTAATATATATTAAAAATTATCTTAAATATACGCTTTAAGGAGAAAGCAAGTTTAACTAATGATACATATAAAACATTATCATTTTTGTAACCCTCAGGATCTGTTATCATATCTTAATATATATCTCATATGCACTATTTTTCTTTTTTATCTAATTTGGTCTAGCTTCAATAATGCAACACCTTTAATTCGACGTTTCGTCTATATTTGTAGAATCTTCAGGGCTACAAATATAGACAAAACGTCGACTCAAAGGTGTTGTATTATTGAAGCTAGACCAAACCTCGATAAAATGGAAAAATAGTTTTAAATATATGTGGTCGAGATAAGGAAAACATTCGATGATATCTCATATATAAAGATATATACTTCTTTAGCCCATCATTCTTTCTTTTCTATAATATATTGTAAAAATAAATTTAATGAACACGTAGCTTTGCTATATCAAGGATCACACATAATGGTATTGAATAAATTATCATGTTTGATCCTTGGTGCAACAAAGTTACACGATTTAATTAAGTTACATCAATTAAATTTATCTCTTGCAATATATTTTAGAAAAAAAAAATATAATGCGGAACAGTTTTCGGTGAAACGGCAGGTAGTAATCTGGAGTAATTAATTTTGGACCTAATCATAAAAAATCTACTTATTCTTTATTTGAAGAATCAATGGTTTATAAGCTATATCAATAATATTTAAATATACAAAACAGTAATCAATTGTAGACTGTGGGACAGATATTTAACTAAAAAGGATAAATTGGCATGCGGTCAGTTTCTTTGACTTCCAATCAAACTCTCATTGCCGACGTTTAGATTTTAATCAAAATCTTTTTCAAAGGCCTACAATACAAAGGAAATTAAGAACTTAAGAAATCAAGAAGAAATTAAGACGTGTTTAAAATGTACGTATTTAAGTTCTTAATTTCCTTTGTATTGTAGGCCTTTGAAAAATTTTTTTAATAAAATCGAAACGTCGGCAATGAGAGTTTGATTAGAAGCGGAAGAAACTGACCGTATCCCAATTTATCCTTTTTATGTTATATACAAATCCTCAAACGAATCCCCTAGTCTAATTCCCATGTCACCTTTAGATCTTCTGAAGAGGCATTTATATGCCTCCTGGGGGCTCGCTCTCTTCCTGTTCTTAACCTCTACCATTAATTATATATATTTATATTTATTATTGTTTTATTGATTATCAACCTCTTTGTTTATACTGTTTGTTTTTTTAAATTTGATTTGCATACTCATCTTTGTCTTCATTATTATTCCATATTATATTTTTTATCTTGTCTTATAAATAAATATTGGAGGTATTTCTATTTTTCCTGTCCTCCGTTCGGGGGCAGCATTGCGGTGGTTCCACGAGTTACTCTGGGGGCCACATGCTGTTTGCTTCTCAACGCAAGTACTTCGCACTTCTTCATGATGACGACAGATGTCAAAATATCGAAGTGAGTTCTGTAGTGACTCCCTTCGACGGTGACGTCCCTGCCACGCGGGTTGGTTGCCGGGACGGTTTCTGCCATTGTGTTTCCGGCATGCTTGGTCGTCCATTCTCTTTTCTCCTGAAGACGGATTATCCAAAAATTTGAGTTTTTAAGTGTGTTTGTTTCTCTGTGTGTGTTCTTTTCTTCTCTTTTGAACTGATTTGCGTACAGTTTGGATCGTTTTTTTCGAATTTTAAGCGATATATATATATACCAAGCAAGAAATCAGAGAAAATACTATTTCAAGATTTTACTCAGGCAAAGACTAGTTGTTACAGTTAAAAGATCTTAGTCTTTTTTCTATTTTTCTACAGTAGTTTGAGCGTTTATATATGTAAATATGTGAAGGAGAATGTGTTTATGTATTACAGCCGGAAACAATACAACTTCAAAGACTCCTACATCACATATTAAAGACAAACAAGTTGTTTGTTCATGAAACAGCCAATCATGTATCAGATCCAAACAACTTATGCAGACTTCATGATGTGTATATATATTGCGTGTGTGTGTGTGTGTGTGTGTGTGTGTGTGTGTGTTGACTGTTACAGCATGCCCTCAATATACTTACACAGAACGCTTCATAATAGATTGTAATTGAAGCCTGTAGTAAGCATACGTAGATTATAGTTTTATTGTTTTTGGCAAAGGTGTGATGTTTCAGCGCGCAGGAACATACGAGAATATCTGCAGCCGATGTAATATATTGAACAGCAAGCGAATTATTACTGATTGCCCTTACTGCTAGTAGGCTTCATGGAATCGATCCAACCAGTGTTGTCTTTCAACTAATGCTTAGTTATGGATATCCCCTAGCAAAACTGGATCAGATGTTTCATAAACAGGTTTCCCTGTCGTAAACATTTCCATGTAATCCAATATTTACTAACTCTGATTACAACGTCATAACAGTAGAAAATTTGACCTGTTTATTAGCGACGATCTGATTAAAAGTTATTAGCACAGCTAATATTGGACTTTAGTTTATCGAGTGTATAATGTTTGTGTTTTGTTCTCATTCCCAATCAATTTCACAATTGACAAATAAAATCAAATACACTTTCTTACTAATCAATATTTTTGTTACCATAAATAATTTTATTAATGTTAAATTTTTAAGCATATAGTGCAAATATATCGCAGCGTGACAATAAAAAAATTTTATATATCTATTCAAAGCATATTTTTATTATAAACTTGTATATATTAGTATATTTTTGTTCATAGTTCTCACAATATAAAAATATTGGAAAAATATTTATAACTAAACAATCAATTCATAATAACAAATTAATATTTTTTAAATCAGTAAAAAATGTTGTTACTTTAATAAATAGATAAAGAAATAAAGAAAAATTGTTGTTATTTAGCATAGTCTAAAGACTTGAAATGGGAAAAAAAAAATCAAACCACAACATCAACAAACGACCATTGTCAGAGTCAAAATCCCAACGGCTTATCTTAGTCTCTTTTTTTTTCACTTCATATTGTGAAATTGATTGTCGTCCCTCCGTTCAATTCACTTCTTCTCCTGAGGACTACCGCCATTACGGTCGAAATATTGAAAAGTGAGTCTTTGTTGTGTTTCAGTTTTATGTGTCACTGCTTATTTTAATTGTTATTGTCTGCCGGACATTTTCGTTTTATGGTACTATATTTTCACAAGTAACTCAGCCACCGTAAGACACTATCGAATGCAGAATTATATATATATATATATTATATATATATATATAACACTTTAACACAGAGAAAAGAACACAGAAAGCACTACACTCTTCTGTTATCTTTTCTCTGTGTTAAAGTGTTTATTTTCCATTTCTTTAACGGTAAACATATTAAAAAGCATTTTAATTATCTGAAGTATTCTTTTTCTCCAGCGACGTGTCGGCATACATTTATGTCTTCTTAAGGGTTCCAACATATTTCTTTGCTTTTTTCGGTTATTACGAATAAATTTATATACTTTTTTCTATTTCCTGTCTTGGAAACTATCTATATGGATTTATATATTACTTGTTCTTTTTTTTTTTTAATTTTTGAAGCACATACAGCATTGAATTAAACGTAATATATTAGTTCCTATCATGGATATTTTGTAAGCTCTTATATTAGTGCGAATATTTATAAAACTATTCCTTTTATTCTCATTCATTTAAGAAATGATATATTGGTTTGCTTTTTAAGAATTAAAGTTTTAATAACAGTTAAAGAAAAAAATTGCAGATTTATTAAATATCTCATTTTAAAAGGAAGTCGCAAATAAAGGTGCGGAAAAAGTATTCATATTTTTCTCGAATGTCTTGGGCACTAAATCAAGTTCATTTGTTGGGTCAGGTCTTTAAAGGTTCGAAGATAAGTTTCCAATACCTTTAAGGGAAAGGAGGGGTGAGGTAGTCTTTAGGGGGTCTGTGGGGGGGGGGGGGGGGGGGACATAAATTGTATAGGGCTATGTAGAAGGACAAAAGACCGTGACGTCATCAGTTCTCTACAAACAATGGCGAAGACCACAAACTTGGAGTCGGTCCGGCCCATAAACAGGTCTTCCCCCCCCCCAAACGCATAGTCTTTTCAAACTCCCGGAACCAAAAGCAAATATTTAAAGTCGACTTTACGAGCCTTTTATCCTTACACTCTAACCTGTCTCTAACTAGGACCATATTTCATTGATGTTCTATTTTATGAATCGAGTCGTAAAAAAAAATATCCATTTATCTTTATTCTTAGAGAAATGGACTAAATTCTGTTGAGTTTTTACGATAATTTTGCGATAAGCAAGTAAGTATAGTGGCCAGCTATTAATGGCTACACAATCGTGATGTCTTGCATTATATATATATATATATATATATATATATATATATATATATATATATATATATGCATGTTTTGTTGAAGTAATTTATTCAACAAAACATGCATAAAAGAAGGATTGCTCCCTAAATTTACAAATATATATATTTATATATATATCAAAAAAAGCGTGACTAAGATCTTTCAACCTTAACAAGTGGTCTTCGTCAGATTAAAAAACCCAACTGACGGAGACCGCTTGTTAAAGTTGAAAGATCTGGGTCATTTTTTTCCATTTCATATTGTGGTAAGATCTTGTGTATATATATGGACATCAAAATATAGTATTTAGTTCAGTGATTTCTTTTCTGTGTGTTGTTTTCAAAACTCTAATTTATATATATATATATATATATATTATGCATGTTTTGTTGAAGTAATTTATTCAACAAAACATGCATAAAAGAAGGATTGCTCCCTAAATTTACAAATATATATATTTATATATATATATATCAAAAAAAGCGTGACTAAGATCTTTCAACCTTAACAAGTGGTCTTCGTCAGATTCAAAAACCCAACTGACGGAGACCGCTTGTTAAAGTTGAAAGATCTGGGTCATTTTTTTCCATTTCATATTGTGGTAAGATCTTGTGTATATATATGGACATCAAAATATAGTATTTAGTTCAGTGATTTCTTTTCTGTGTGTTCTTTTCAAAACTCTAATTTATATATATATATATATATCATAGTCACATAGAGCTACAAGTTCCCACTAGATGACTGAAGATAATCACCATCATAAGATGTGAGCAGTTCCATGTGTGACACCACATCATGTCGTAAGGATGTGGGCAGTTCCATGTGTCACACCACATCATGTCGTAAGGATGTGAGCAGTTCCATGTGTCACGCCACATCATGAGGTAAGAATGTGGGCAGTTCCATGTGTCACGCCACATCAGGTCGTAAGGATGTGGGCAGTTCCATGTGTCACGCCACATCATGAGGTAAGAATGTGGGCAGTTCCATGTGTCATGCCACATCAGGTCGTAAGGATGTGGGGCAGTTCTATGTGTCACACCACATCATGTGCTAAGAATGTGATCAGTTTCATATGTCACAAAACATCATGTGATAAGAATGTGAGCAGTTCCAAATGTCACACCACATCATGTCGTAAGGATGTGAGCAGTTCCATGTGTCAGACCACATCATGTGCTAAGAATGTGATCAGTTTCATATGTCACAAAACATCATGTGATAAGAATGTGAGCAGTTCCAAATGTCACACCACATCATGTCGTAAGGATGTGAGCAGTTCCAAATGTCACACAACATGATGTTGTAACAATATGAGCAGTTCCATGTGGCACATGACATCACATGGTGTGACTCAGTCATGTGGGTCTTAGCAGTTAATTGCTGCTGAATTACGTATGTGTCAGAGAATTGCAGCTCGACTTTAATAACCTAATGCTTTCATGTATAGTCGTAAAAAAAATCACTATATCTGAATATTACTAATGAATATTGAGATATAGAATATTCTGAATGAACACAGAACATCAGTTCTGAATGAACTGATAATGAACACAGTTTTTTATATGTTTTGATCATTATATGATTACAAATATTAATATCATAAGATTAGTTACTTAACTTGAATAAACATCGAATAATTTTTAATTGGAGCTGTCTGAAATATCACTTTGACTACAATGGTTTAGTCACGTCGAAACAATTTACACAATATACCTGTTTATTTAGCTTACGCAATACGGCTTTGAAGTATTGTTTAACAAGTATATATTGTTAAGGTATTGTTCAATAATATCAAAGTGACCTATAAGAAATTCATTGAAATGAAGGTTGATTCCTTCTAAATCGGTATTTATACATTTGTTGGCAGGGCTGTAGAAATGGTGGTTTGTACTTAGAATAGCCTGGTTGTTATTTACTGGAAGGCTGTTGTTATTGAAGAAGGGTGTTGTTGCAGAAGGGTCAGTGGGGGGGCTCCCCCATCAACATTGACGTCTGGCAAAGGGACGGAAATGGAGTTAGGAGGGAGTGGCACTAATGGTGCAAGTCAGCATGAACTGTCAAGGCTCAAGGGTGTGGAGAATGCTGAATGTATTACTTAGCGATTCCTTTTTAGGAATACAGGGAGACGTCAGACGGAGGCGTCAAGCGGGATATTCTTCAACCTCTTTTATATCATCAAACAAAATAACTTCCATGCTAATTATATGAATCAATATTTTCAGTATGCTCCGCATTTTGCATAACATACTTTATATTACATATGTGTGTATATGTATATATATGTGTATGCGTATGTGTGGGTAGGTGTGTATCCAAAATGTTTTTGTACATTCTACATTCCACATTCTTTCATAAATCAAATTAATATTTATACACATATGGGTCTCATGTTACAATGAAGTTGAATGTAACATTTTGGAATACATCCAACAAATATAATAAAAAATCTGGCCATTCCAGATTTTTTTTAAGTGGTTTTCAGTCAAAATATGAACATGTAAAATTAAACCTCAATAAAAAAACAAATGAATACAAATTTCGCATTAGTGCATCATTATTGCAGATAATTACAGCTTAGATATATAAGCATATCAAGTCAAGGTTAAAACATATTTTTTTTTGTAAATATTTATTACTATTTAATGAAGAAATATCCATTTACTTTACTCACTTCAATACTCCACTGGTAATTTATTTTAAAAAAGTAAATGTCATTGACTGCTCTTACTATTCAGGTCAGGTACTTTTATTGCATAACTTTATAAAATTGCTTCTCTTTACATTCCCTGGAGTAACCACCTTAATAGAGGGTCAGCCATTTTAACGTTTCTTTTTCTTAGAAATAAAGAAAAAAAATAACAACTAATGTAACCTATTAAAGCCAACCATCTACGAGTAGCGCAGCTGGTTTTAAGTGTAGAACGGAAAAACTCCTTAAATTAGTTTAAGGGTTATTTTCTTAAATGGAAGTAGACAATTTGCACTAAAGCAGCTATCGTAGATTAAGTTCAGTTCAATGGGTACACTTTCGATTTATAGTTATAACGAGAAGAAACGTTTATTTTTCTAATAGAAAATCATTTTGAAAAAAGCGTTAGAATTTATTTTTCAAACTAGTTATGTCAAAAGCAATGGAAATGATGTATAAATTTATATGTAAAATCTTACTATATCATAATTTTATCATTGTAGATGAAAAAAATTAATGAAATAGTCTCTATATATAGAAATTTAATAACACAGTCATACATCGGTTATCAAACGATTCAGAACTCGTACTGTTCTGAATTCTAACAAATAAAAAATCCAGATTATTTTATTTCTGTTGTCATAAAAATGTCAGTACTGCAACACACCAAAGAGAAGTCGATGCTTATTCATCTAAATGGAACGAATCCAAAAACTTTCTGGAAGTTCATCACCCAGAGAAAGCTGTAGCCTATATATATGGAACTTTGAATTCTTTTAATAAAGTTATCATCAGCCAAATTCTCAATAAAATATTCTGTCTTAATTTCTTGTAATTTAAGTTAAAATATTTATAAAAAATAAATAAAGGTTTACTTTCTACTCTTGGAACTGGTTAAATTTATTTAAAATATTTTTTAAAAATTCGTTTCGGAACTCTTTACGATTCGGATTTGGTTTTCGAATCGCCATCTGGAACTGATTATGGTCGTCAACTGAGATAAGACTGTATAAACAACGCGTTTCGAACAAGTAGTGTTCTTCTTCAGGCATTAATCAAGGATGAGTGTCTGTGGTACAACTTGTACCACAGACAGACATTCTTGATTAATGCCTGAAGAATAACTCTACCTGTTTGAAATGTGTTGTTTATTAATTAAGATTTTCGATTGATTTTGTCTCATTGATAAGGTATTTCTTTTTTTTTTTTTACAAAACTAGTCCCTAAAAAAAATCTGAATGGGACTTCCAGCACTTTAATGACACTTTAATTTCCAGCATTTCGAGTAGGGATCTATAACGAGTACCTGACATTGTATAGGCTCGGGACCGATGGCTTAACCTCCTCTCTGAGGAGGTTCACCTCCCACGTGAATAAATCGAGGGCCAGATGGGTATTGACGTATCTGCTTGAAACGAACAATTTTCTGTAAATTAAATCGAACTAAAAGAAAATTCAAACTACTAAAATCATTAATAATATTATTATTTCATACAAAACGACTGTTTATTATTGAAATAATAAATTGTTTAGTTATTATTGGTGGAATAATTGAGTTGGTTGCTAAGGCAATTTTAAAGTGAGTCCATTTTTAAAACGAACAAAGGATTTATATATCAAAAGAAAGAAATAATAAATCTTTGTGCCAGAGTTGGTTCAACTACAATTATCTGGTACATTACATGTGACATAGTGGATTTCTTGAGGAGAAGTAGCAACATTTCTGCAAAGCGAGTTGTGATTTATCTACAATGGAGATAGAGTAAAAGGGGGGGTTGTTCGCGCAAAACAAACCACGGCCGCCGCCAGTTCTTGGCTCATTAGGTTTAGCCCCTTCCCCGGATAGACAACCTACTTCTCCTTCGCAGTCTCGTGACTTAATAAATACACAATCAGCTCTGATTATAATTTATATCGTCAGCAAGTTGAGCAATGTATTTCATATATCAAACATTACTTCATTTATTGCATAATATTTGCAACAAGTACTTAAAGTCATTAACAATTTTAATTAAAAAAAAAAAAAACACTATTTTCTCTAACTTACTGTTTACGATGTTTTTAAAAAAATTGAGAAAAAATCTGAATGGGATTTCCAGCACTTTAATGACGTATCTGCTTGAAACGAACAATTTACTGTAAATTAAATTGAACTAAAAGAAAATTCAAACTACTAAAATCATTTATTATTATTTCATACAAAACGACTGTTTTGTATGAAAAATATAAAGCACCTCAATAAGTTGTAAAAATATATAAAAAATAAAATATAAACCGTAAATTGAAAAACCGCAAATTTAATAATAAGTTTCATAGTGTTTAGTTTTATTTTGATTGGTTAAATCCTAGCGCTATTGCTGATTTACAGCAATTGCTAGGTTATCCCTAGCGGGTGATAATAACCCGGCTTTTTGTTTCATTGGAGATTCAACAGATTCTACATTGGGAGTCCTAAATTTTACGCAACTCAAGTGGATTTCGAGTAGGGATCTAACGAGTACATGACATTGTATAGGCTCGGGACCGATGGCTTAACCTCCTCTCTGAGGAGGTTCACCTCCCACATGAATAAATCGAGGGCCAGGTGGGTATTGAACCCCGGACTTACCAGTCTAGAGGTGTACTACTCAGTATGTAAACCACTTAGCTATCCTGGCCGCTCTTGTGTTTAGCATATCCTTGGATAAATTGTTTCAGTTAACTAACTGTTTATACTAAAATATATTGTACTTAGTATGAGAAAGTATCAATAAAGTAGTTTTGATTATTTACATGGTGCCTGTAAACATTGAAAAGGATGACTTGCACATACTTCATACCTATCATATATACATTTTCCGATTGGTCAACAAAATATGTTTTAATGAAGGACTGCTCCCAAATCTTGCAAATATATGTATATATACATCTTTTTTTTGGTAATAGCTCTCTGACGAAATAGTTTAGAAGGCCTCAGAGCTTATTTTTCTTCATCTTGATTCTTCTCTACGGCATTTTGTCTCATATAAATATCTTAATTAGGTGTTAAGACCAACAACACCTAAGATATGTATATGAGACAAAATGCCGTAGGGAAGAATCAAAATGAAGAAAAATAAGCTCTGAAGCCTTCTAAACTATATATATATATATAAAGATTTCACATAAACACGTGAAATAACAACTCAATGATCAAACCACAATAAGAAATGGGAAAACAAGACTAAGATCTTTCAACCGTAACCAGCGTAACTGAGTTGGGTTTTTGACTCTGACGAAGACCGCTTGTTACGGTTGAAAGATCTTAGTCTTGTTTTCCCATTTCTTATTGTGGTTTGATCATATATATATCTCACTATATTTACTGAAATGCACAAAGTGTTTACTTTGTAATCGCTAATGCAATACTTACGTTTTTGTTCGGATATTTTATATTTCTGTAAGTTTTTTCACTAACCTATTTTCTAAATTTCTATTGTATTTTCTTATTCCATTTTTTTTTGCGTTTTTTATATATATTTGATTTTTGAATGATTAAATTATTTTTTGCATTTTCAACGTTTTGTAGGCCTATGAAAAAAGGTTTTAACTAAAAACCTTAAAGTTCGTAATGATGGTTTAATTTCAACCTAAAGAATTGATCGAGTCCTGATAATAAACTATTATTTTGTTTCGACTTCACAGTCGATACCTCAATCAATATTTATAATTGTTTATATTCTTAATTATATATTTAAAAGTCAAATCTATGAAACTAGTAGTGTTCTGAAAAAATTACAATGGGATACTATTAATTATGGTATAATAATTATTTTAAAACCCTAATCAAATTATTATGAGATATTTCTTTCATACCATTGGTTTGCTGAAAACAGCTTCAGTGGTTTACGAATAACATTACGTAGGTCATATCCACTTAAAAATGAATTGTGAAAAAAAAATTAATGTGAAAATTTTTTTTTGGTATCTATTTAATTATTGTCTCATGAGTTACCTACATTTCTTGTAACAATCTAAAATATGAAATTACATAAGTGTCTCAACTTTACTTGATTCATGTATGAGTTTTGGTTCTAATTTATTATGCTAGGAAAAATCATTGCTTTCTGAAGTATATTTTTTTATAGTACAAATTTCTTGTTGTGGTTTTTTAAAAGTGGTTTATTCTTTAAATTATAATATATATTAATTTAAATATTAATATTGGATTATCAAAATTGGTGTGAAATTTCAACAAAGTAATGATTAAAAAATAATGTTTGGAAATCGTTGGGCTTTATTAAAGTTGAAATTGTACAAGTTGGATGGAGCAACTGTTAAACAGCAATTAGGGGAGATTTATCGGGATTGCTGTTTGAGGTACCCCGGATAAATGATTTTCTAGCCAGAGTCATTTAGGTTGGCCTAAGTTAGGGATGGCAGTTAGTGGAACAGTTTCTTTTTGCCAACAGGAAATCTGAATTGATGTTTGCTATGCATCACTTTAAGGATTAGAGAACTTAATGAATGGGATTTTAGACCTAAGTTTTGGCCTCAAACTAACTGATCAGTTGGCCCTTTAATCGGGAATGCTTTATCATAATAATAGAGGGGGATTGTAACTGATAAAGGTCTTTTTAATTCATGAATCAAAATTACGTCTCTAAACAAAAAAAAAAAGCTTTATGTCAAAACTAACAACACGTTTCAAACACTTAGTGATCTTCTTCAGGTTTTATATTTGAACTGTTGAGAGTGTTATCACAACAGGGACATAGGAATGACTGGCAGGCACAAGCAATGAACCTTTTTTTTAATTATATAAACCTTCAAACGTCTGGACATTTAAAAAAAAAAAAAAAAAACCTTTTGTACTTTAAAACTTCACATGTCAAGATTAAAAAGACGTTACCCTTTGAAATTCAATCTGCCCCAGACGTCATAAATAGAGTGTTGGAGTGAGAGTAAGGGGGGGGGGGGAATTCCATTTGACTCGTTTGGTATGCTGTTATCACAATTCGATTCCCCCACCCCTCCCTCCCTTATCCCTTCTCTTCCTAGTCACGTGCACTATCTTCTTTTATTTTACTCCAACCCTCCCTCCATTCCAAACCTTACTTCACCCCCCCCCCCCTTCATCCCTTAACTTTATTTTCATCCAACTGCCTCTGCAAGGAATTCTGACGTATGCTTTCCATAAAAGAATACAATAAAATGACAGCCTCCAGGTTTACTGGCTCTCAGTGTTATCAACAAAGAATACATTTAAAAATGAAATACCTTAGTCAATACTTTATCAACTAAATTACTTTTGGTCAATAAACAGGTTTAGTTTAGTAAAAATCTATAATATATATATATATAGGTGTATAATGTAATCGGGATTCGGTCAATTTTCCAGGATCAAAATCAAACTCTCAATGCCAACGTTTCGGTTTTATTTAAAACCTTTTTCATAGGCCTACAAACAAAGGATGATAAGAAATCATATATAAACATCAACATATAATTAACATCAAAATGGAACATTACAGTTGTGAAAAAACAAAAATATATATACAAGTAGAAGTAATAGAAGAACAATAAACATTTTTATGAACTTACAGAAGTCAGAATTACAGAAGTCTATTCTATCCAACGGTTGATATATTATTGAATTTGTTATATATATATATATATATATATATGCGAGTACTTCGCACTTCTTCCCGATGACGACGGATGTCGAAATATCGAAGTGAGTTCTGTAGTGTCTTTCTGTGTTCTTTTCTATGTGTTAAAGTGTGTATATATATATATATATATATAGCATATAAAATTGGTATAAATAAGTTGCAGATCTACTTTTAAACATGTTTCATTAAGGTGAACGAAGTCTCAGCATTCACGATCTTCAGACTAAGAGATGCGACTAGGGTTTGTCGGTTTTTAAAAACCCGGTTTTTTGGAGGAAATTATGAAATTCGAAAACCAGTTTTTTAGTAGAAAATATCGGTTTTCAATGTATGAATAACACTTAAAAAATCAAATTTAGGAAATGATTCATAATGTAGCCAAATGTACTCAGATTGATTGAAAAAACTGTTGCAAGCGGTTTTAAAACCGGTTTTTTGGAGAATCATAATTCGGTAACCGATTTAATAAAATATGGTTTAATTATAATAATTAAAAAAATTGGTTAATATATACAAATCATTATGAAAAATACTATTGAGTTTGTTATTGATATTCGAACCCTTTGCTAAAATAACTCGTTTCACTATATAAATAATATGTTACATTTTTATATATGAAAATTATTGCTTTTATTAACAACGAACCTATTGTTTATTAAAGTTGTTTACTTCTGGTCAACTATTATTTCTTTGTTCTACTAAAATTGCATAAAAAAAATTTACTATCAATAAAATTGTTAATCTGTAAACTATATTTCATGTTCAAAAATTGCTAAAAAATTTAATCACTCTAAATTTTCTGTTAAAATTTTTTGTTCGAATTACTGAATATTCGAGCAAAAAAATTTTTTTATAAAAATTCGAAACTGGTTAAAACCGGTTTTCTGGAAAAATTACTATTTTGAAAACCGGTTTTCTAAAATGTCGATTTTTGTATAAACCCTAGATGCGACACTAACTGGAAAACGTAAAAAAGAGTTAGCCAAGTGTTATTTTTGATGTTTCTTTTTTTTTTAGTGAATAAATTATTGTTTATCGTGCAAGGAACTATTTTTTTTACTTACTCTTCAGTTTATTTATTTTTATTTAAACACATCATTAACCTTCCACTAATTATTTACAAAATTTAAAAGATTTATCTAAAATTTCAATTGGCTGAATACTTTTCTAGTTGAACCCTGCTAGCAGGAAATTGGATTGAAGTTTCGAATCTATCAGTCTGAAGATACTGATAGGTGGGACTGCAGTTTATTTTAATGAACCATATAAATTAATAAGACATTCCTAATACATTTATGATTGAAATCAAAATTTATTTGTTAAACAGACTGCATGACCTGCCATCTGTTCTAATTTCAGTATTCCTAGTTCAGTTAAGTTAAGAAATTGTAAGAAGTAAACAGCCCCAGGGGGCTAGGTTTATTTCAGTGGTTAACGTACTCTGAACTAGTAGGTCAGGGGTTCAATACCCATGTGGCCATCGATTTATTTACGTGAGAGGTGAATAAATCTTGAGCACTTCATCCATGAGGACGTCAGTCCCGAGCCTATACGATGTCAGATACTGGTTAAAAGATTCCTACTCTAAATATGTAAAATTTAGGACTCCCAATGTAGAATCAATAGGTAATATGGTTCACGCCATTACTACAATGGTGCCAAATAATAAATGAGCCACAATTACCGCCACTAGAGCAGCACTAAAAGCCTTATAAGTGTGGATGTTGGAAAACAAAGAAACTTATTTTTAATGTCAATATTAACAAAAAACAAGGTTTTAATAATTATATATCATTAATAGCTTAATAAAGTTAACTAGCTGGATCTTAGACCGTTTTAAACAGTTTCCCTTGAAAAAGAATACGCAAATAAATAAAGAATGAATCGGATAGTGGCTGCACTAATCGAAATTTAATTCTTAATGGATTTTGAAAGTCGAATAAATTTTTATCGAGGAAATGGAATGTCGGTTCTGCACTGGTGGAAGATTCATGAGAATACACTTGTTCATTTAGTGAATAAGTTATTGCTTATTGATCATGGGAAAGAGATTTATTTTGCTTACGATTCAGTTTATTTATTATTTGGTTTTAGGTAAATCATCGTATCTTTGGGCATTAACTCTAAAGAAAGTTTTTTTTTAAAAGATTCAGTCAGTTCAGTTTGTACTGACCTATCTAAGACTATAGTTTTGTGTTGGCTCTCATTCATCATAAGATAATCCATTATCCTTTTATGATACAACAGAAAGGAGATTGGGAGTAATAAATTTTGCCCAGCCCTTGTATATTTAGTGCAGCGATCTTTAACGATTATTTGACATAGTAACCGCCCCCTAGTGGGGCCATGCAGCCCTACTATAGGCTACATCGGCTTTATTTCCACAGGTTTATTGAACCAGGGGCTACAAAGGCTACTGACCTTACCTGCAGCTGAGCAGGTTCAATAGGACAATTGGTCCGCAGTTTGATCCGAAACTCTTAAAACAAGTCAGTAATACGGGTGGCGGGGGCTCCTGGTGTGTTTACTCTCCAGTCCGCCTCAGAGGTCGAACTCTAGTGGCTGCTGGTTGTGCCCAAGTTGGGTAGGCCCTTGTAGTCGTTGTGTGAAAAGTAGTAACTTCTCGGGAGGATGCCTGCTTAGCATACCGGGGAGCTAGAGCCCACAAACCCCTACCAGTGAGAAACAGGCCAGGAACTCAACTGAATGGACTCGACAACTGGTACTTGCCTTGTAGACGCTTTAGCCTTTTACGGGATCTCAGAGTGGGGACGATTAGATACCTGTCTTGATTTGTATTCATGTATCTCAACCTTTCGGCCACTCCATGATACAAAGCACTATAGATCGATGCTTTTTTACGTGAGACCCTTTCGCCACTTGAGGGAGTCCACGACAGCCTTACCGAAGCAAGGCCGCGCTGAAGTCCGTCAAGTGCCCAAGGTGGACCTCGTGGAGGCGGGTCCCACGATACCACATCACACAAAAAGACTAATACGCCTAATTACAATTGCAGGCTTTAAGCCATGAAGATGAGCCTTGCCCTTTTTATAGGTCATGATCTATCCCAGAGTTGACCATGCCGGGGTACTGGATATTCCCTCAGTGGCATGACTTAACTATTAACATCTATTACGTCTATTACATTAACATGACGATTAGATACCACCCTCTCTCGAGTCCTTTTATATTACGAATAGAGATACCTTAAACGCTCTCTAACACTTGATTGACACGGACCAGGTGGCGTTTAGTCTCTCTATGAGAGTCGTTCTCTATTGTACTAAAGACTCATAATGAGGCCCTGATGGTTCAAATTAACCATCATTGCTAGCCCTTGTCCCGGGGTAATGGGTATTGCCCTCTTCAAAGAGGGACGACCAAATTCATAATAATTCTAGCGTAGTTTTTAAACTTAAAGACATGTAAGAAGCCTAACCATAAGAAAAAAAATTGACATAGTACATGCTCGGGATCGACGACTTATTCATCCTTTCCAAGGGATGACGTGCTCAGATTTATTCATCTTCCGCGTGAATAAATCGATGGCCAGAGTTGGTATAGAACACGGGTCGACCATTCCAGAGGTGAGGGCGATGCCACTGAGATAACCTGGCCTACTGGATCAGGTGACAATATCTTATTTATTTCTGCCTGTCTAAAACATAAACGACAAAGGCATATTTAATCGAAATATAACTGAAGAAACTTCCTGAAAAAAAAACTTCTGCAAAAATCGGTCTACTTTACTTCTGAAACGCTTTGGTAGCTTAGATTTAATAAAAGCTTTCGATAGGGTTCCTGCATTATACCAACTAGAGCTTACCGACTACCAGATGGGCTGGTTTCAAAAGCCCTTTGGGTAAGCATTAATCCCAGGGTCACTATTGAGTTTGACGGTTTAAGCCCAGATTTCCTTGCTTGCCAGTATACTTGACTTTCATGGTCAATGTTAGCCCTTATCATCACTGATAATACCCTGATAAAGGTATTTATGCAAGCACTTCTGTTTATTTTAAACAGTATCTACAGTAAGTCAGCCTCCCGAGGTACTCAGACTAGTCTAGCTATACGCGCTTTCCACTATAGCTTCTGTAAATGATAATTTAGATGTAATACATATTTTTATTTTAGCCCCGTATTTTGATATTTTATTCCATTTTTTAAGGTTTTTTCTTCAACATATACCACTTTATTGTATAACATATCATACAATGGTGTTAAGTATATACAATACCTATTGAATAAGTCTATATCACTTTAGCTTCTGTGAATGATAATCTAGATATAATACGTAATTTTATTTTAGCATTTTATTTTAATATTATATTCCATTTTTTAAGGTTTTTTTTCCAACATGTACCACTTTATTGTATAACATATTATGCAATAGTGTTAAATATATACAATCGCTATTGAATAAGTATTTAACTTAATTTATAAATTAATAATTTAAATACAAAATTAATACAATAACAAAATAAATGATATAGGAATACAACAAATAATTAATACATAATCAGTTAGATTACACTAATTTCACAAATTCTGAGGTGAAATGGATAAACAAACAAAAGTCTCCACACAAATGTGTCCACACATTTGTGTGGAGACTTTTGTTTGTTTATCCATTTTACCACAGAATGAGTAAATACCACACAATTACGGATTGCACAAGTAATGATTTAATTTCACAAAATATAGTATAACATGTAAGTAAATTCAGTATAGTGTTTAAATATTTACAATATTTTTAAGGGGTAAAATTAAATGAACTTAACACTCATTGTGCTAGACTCCTTATAAGAACCCTGTTTCATGGAGGGTCCTAACTTGGAAATTCTTAGTACATTACATCAGGCTATGCTTTTCATTAAATAAGCTCCTATTCATTATATTGAATTGATTAAATCACTCTAAATCATCCAACTTAATTATCTGGGTAATTAAAAAAGTGGTGAACCTCCATTGACTAAAGTATTATCAATACTTTATCGACGTATAGACTAAAGTAGTACGAGTTATCATTTAATGTTGTTTTGTACTCTTTAGTTGTGCTATCCGTAATTGTATGGTATTTACTCATACTGGGGGGGGGGGGGGGGGGGGGAATAAACCAGTCTCCACATATAAAAAAAACTTTTTTTTTTAACATCTTACATTATAACAGAAAATGTAAAGAAATTTCAAATTTGGAAGTTTTTCAAATAAATAAAGCCTTAAATTAAAATTAAGTAAATTTCAGGCTGTACAAATTTTCTTAAATTGTTTCTATAAGATTTGTATTAAAAAAAAAAAAAAATAAAGAAAACAAACAGGACTCTTTCCTCCACAATAGTTGGCTGGTTTGCTTTATAGCACTTCACTGTTTGTAAGGACACCCAACTCCTTTGTCACCTTATCTTTTAACTAACCTTCCCTACTCTAGCTCACTTGACCTAAATTCCTCAGTTGAAGGCTGGACTCTGCTCGGTCGTCTACTCCTACTTTTTGGGTACGTCATTCTTTTCTCTTTTGATTATATACAATTCCTGCTATTTTTGTAATTTGTACTGTAGAAGTTTACCTGACGATGAACACGAACTGTTCGAAACGCGTAGAATAAAAAGAAGCTTCTTTAATATGTGCGGAGGTTTTGTTTTATCTATTTACTCTACTATAGGTTTGTTTTTTTTTTTTTACTGTAGGCCGTATGTCAGTTAACTGCATATTGACATTAAAAATTATGTGGAGTTTTACCGAATACTTAATATCTGTTTTGATTTATTACCATACACCAAAGCCTTTCGACCATAATATGGAAGAATACTTTACATCTGTCAAAGATAGATCATTCCCTACCAGACGTAGGTAAAATATCTGGGTCTTATTATAGACTAAAGATTAACTTTCAAGCAACACCTCCATAATAAATCCAAGCTTGTAATCTATTTGATGTGTAATCTGTATTCTCTTTTCAAATCAAGAAATTCTCCTGATTCGGTCAAAGACCTTGTCTATAAGGGGGTCGTTCGTTCAGCAATGACTTACAGATGCTCCGTCTGGTTTAAAGCTGCACCAGCAGTTGGATATTTCATATCCAGATTGTTCAAAATAAGTTTGCCCGTCTTATAGCCAGGGCTCCTTGGTTCGACTGTAATGTTGATATTCACCATGATTTCAAAATGGAATCCATAGATAGTTACATCACCCGACTTACTACCAATGAAGACAACAAACTACCTACTTATCCGAACCTCCTTGTACAAACTCTAAATCCTGTCACCAACCTTCCTCAATCTCACTGAATAATTACTTCATGCACTGACTATCTGACTACCTTTCCAACTAATGACTAAAAACATGACCACAACAAGACCACATGACCACGAATACGACATCATTACTGTACAGACTAACTTAATATCTGACATGAATTACTGACATTCCAAGTTATAGTATCACAGTAATCAAGCAGTAGAAGGCCTCTGGTCTGGAACTGCTAGTTACAACGTGCACTATAGTGCGCGGATATATTCGTTGGTCGTTGGTCTGTCAAAGCAATAATGTTTGTTGATAAATAAGATTCAACATAAAAATTATTTTTTTCTAATTTAAAAATTTTCTCATATTAAAGACATAAATATTGTTTATGGTTATTGTGTTTAAGATATATTTATACCTTTGCAATCTGAGGAAGTTAAGAGTATTTGCTTTTCTCACGTACCATCATAAATCAAACATACCGCCAAATATACTTTAATTTTCCCTTGTTTAATGTTTCCAACATGAACAAAACTATAAATCAATTAAGACATAATATTACGTATACTATTTTTTCTCATTTTGCAATAACATAAAATACGTGGTTTTTTTTATTACGAAGTTCAACAATGCGTATGAAAGGTTTGTAGTAAAATCACATTTACTGGATATTTAATAAACAGGAACGTGAAGCTTGTTTTGACCGTCTAGATGAAAAATCTATAAACACATTGAATAAACCCGGTCACGCCAACTTCAAATAATTAAGTTTAATATCAAGCATACATCTAATTTGCATAATTAATATAGCACGCAATTGAAGAATACAGGAATTACGGTCTTTTTAGCTTTAATGAAGTAATACGCATGTATTAAGCTTGAAACAATATTAACAGGGTTGGAACATAAACAGAAATATATCTAAGTACTAAATCAATATCATTACCAATTAAGAATATTACCATCTACTTTGTACTAGTTTTAACACTTACTACCGATTCAATATTTTTTATATATAAGTTTTTGATGTCAAAATGCATCAAACTTCATGATTGGAGGAATAGAAACACTTAAGTGCTCACACACAAAAAGGATTTAATCAAAAGTGACGTTTCGACACTTAGTGTTCATCATCAGGTTAATGATGATGCAAATATGAACACTGTTTTGATTCAACACCATTTACTCCAGACCTTTCGGTCATACCATGAATGAAGCAACCTCAGATGGAGGTTTTTATCTACATCTTGGGCACATATGGATGAAACAGATATGAAAAAAAAACATATGGATACTATAATGATGAACTCTTAAGTGTTAGAAACGCGTCGTTTGTTTATCTATACTCTCGAATGTTCAGAGGTACTTACATTATGTCGATAAATATCTCATAAATCACTAGTAAGGTTTTTTTTTGTCAATAAAAAAAAGGTCCAATATGATGCTAAAATTACTGTTCCGACTCATAGCTAACAGGAAATTAAATATGAACCGTAGTGCATATACCTCTAATATTTTGATTTATCCTGCACTCTCTGTCAGCTTCTCTCATTTATCACACACATTCACACTCACTCAATCTCTTAAAGCTCTCTCTCTCTCTCTCTCTCTCTCTCTCTCTCTCTCTCTCTCTCTCTTCCTCTCTTTCTCTCTCTCCCTCCCTCCCTCTCTCTCTCTCTCTCTCTCTCTCTCTCTCTCTCTCTCTCTCTCTCTCTCTCTCTCTCTCTCTCTCTCTCTCTCTCTCTCTCTCTCTCTGACACACACACACACACACACACACACACACACACACACACACACACACACACACTCACCACTCGGTTGAATTTGAGAACGACATTTCATTGGACTCAGGTAATCTCAAAGAGTGAATTTCATTTAATTATTTTGTATGGCAACTTTGACCTAAGCACAGCACTTCACTTTATATTTCATATAGAAGGTAAACGAAACTGTGTGAAACTGTTCTTTGTAATTGAACTTTATATATATATATTGTTAAAAATTGGCATAATTTTTAACAAAACATGTTTGAATGAAGGTCTGCTCCCAAAATGCACAGATATATATATATATATATATATATATATATATATATATATATATAATATTTCACATAAACACGTGAAATAACAATCAATTATCAAACCACAATAATAAATGGGAAAAGAATACTAAGATCTTTCAACCGTAACAAGCGGTCTTCGTCAGAGTCAAAAAACCAACTGAACTGACGAAAAGAACAATTAGAATCAATAATCAGTTGGGTTTTTGACTCTGACGAAGACCGCTTGTTACGGTTGAAAGATCTTAGTATTCTTTTCCCATTTCTTATTGTGGTTTGATCATTGTGTGTTTCCTTACTTACTCATTTTCTATGAGTTCCTTACTTACAGTTTCTGTGTGTTACTCAGAGTATAAATATATATACAAAACTAACGTTTGTCGGGACTCGGTCAGTTCTTCAGGTTCAAATCAAACTTTCATCGCCAACGTTTCGGTCTTTATTTAAAACCCTTTTTCTTAGTCAGAAGTATAAATTTTGAAACAGAAAAACTAAGTATTACATTACAAATTATTTTACAAACAAAAATAATCTGTGAATTTCAACAACTGGTAGTCTAAATGAATACGTTACACTGTTCAGGATTACAAGAAAAGAACAGTTAGAAACAACACAACTCACTTCAAAATTTTGATCTCATCGTCATCGAGGAAGGAGATCAACGATCTCGTCAACTTCTCCTGATGACGACGAAGTCGAAATAATTAAGTGAGTTGTGTGTTGTTTCTACTTCTTTCCAATAATTCCATTCATTTATTTTGTTTTTTATGTATTTTGTTATACATATTCCAAACCAATACAAATAAATAATTCAACAAATAATTTTCTTATTAATAAACGAAATATTAGTTTCTTAATCAAATGCCTCTATACTTCATTAAACCCTTATATAAAGCATATACGAAGTTCAAAGGATGAATGTGTTTAATTAGAATTAATAATTTGAAAGTTATTAAATGAATCGTTATTCCTCCGCTATGTCTGAATTACTCTTCCGCTCATCTAAAAGGCCTGCCTGTAGGTCCGGGTAATAGACACCCGTATTCACGGCACTTCACAACAGCTGTAATGAAACCAGCGGAATCCTTTCATTAAACATTCGAAAATTGTCCAATATTTTCCCGTTATGAGTTTGAACTACTATCATATTTCTATTATCAATTGTAATAAACTATAAAATTCCTTTTAGAATTTAAGTATTGTAGAAAAATAATGCGTGATATTTGTTTTTGTAAATATTGATTTAAATAAATTAGTATTGTTGACAAAAAATCTTTATTTGTTTTATTAGCTTTTAAATCTCTTTTAAGTACATTGTTTGGCTTTCATATTAGTAGGGTAAGAACAATTTTTTTTTTTATATTTCCTCTTGAAGCTCAAGTCCCTTACATTTCTAGTGCTAATATGGTTATGAAGCTTTATGTAACTTGTACAAAGTTAAAACTAGGATAATGTAAGTTATAATAAGTGTGGCTTGAAGATAACTATCAGGATGTCTGTCCTTAAGGTGTATAGAAGAACAGAGAGTTTGAACCTTTGACTCTTGAGCAAGCAACATACAGTTGACCATGTGAGAAGCACTAGGTCTCACTCACTTCAATAAGTGAGTGACCTAGACTCACTCACTTCAATTCTGGCCATAGACAGAGTTTGTCCTTGCGATTTACTACTGTCATTGCGTAACAGACGCTGACGGGAAATAGCAACCGTTTGAATTGAAAGGGTCAATTGCTAGGTAGGTATCAATAGTTCGCGTGGTATAAACACTGACTCCCCAGTACCACATCCAGTTATGATATCAGCATCTATATCGTATCTGTGAAAAACACGAATTCAGAGTCGTGTCCGACTGATACACCCAAGTTTCGTAACAGCATGATTGGTGCCCCTACTTTAAACATTAAGTCATGAGCAGGCAGTCTAGGAGCAGTCACGGGAGTCAAGAAATTCAGTTGGATAATGAACTGCTTCATCACTGATCAGTCTCTTTACTGACCTGTAAGTTCTTTTCTCAGCTTTATTTAGTGCAAGAACTTTTTTATTGATTTTTCCTGCCTACTCATTTGTAGGGGTGAGAATTACTCGTTCACAAAGCTAGTTATTCTGAATAGAGAAAGCCAAAATTCTGAATAAGCAGATTTTAAACTTCGGGAAACACCTTGTCAATTATCTCTTGCTGGGAGCTAAACATATAAATGAAATTGAAATCAAGTAACAATACCTACTTACTATACCTGCATATTTTCAAAAAAAAAAAACATATGTGTGAAGTTAGTAAAAGAGAGCTTAAAAGTCGGTAACTTAATTTCTACGTTCAATTTCCAATCCATTCAAAGCTTAGATTTTAAGTTTAAGTACCTAAAGCTACTGTCAAAGATGAGGCATGCTATATCTTACAGTTGTTGGGTTTACTTGTGTCAAAATTTTGCGGGTAAACCAACAAACTGTCAGACAGATTTTTTTCTAAGATATGAGTCAGTTTGTCTAATATATGAAACGTAATGGTAACTTGAAATGAGTCAGTTCTAGGCAATGTACGGACAAAATCTTTTTTTTTTATTTATACAGGTAATTCAGTTCAATATAAGATTTTTGCTGTCGTCATGTATCAGATAGTCTACCTGGTCATGAGTAAATCTCTCTCTCTCTCTCTCTCTCTCTCTCTCTCTCTCTCTCTCTCTCTCTCTCTCTCTCTCTCTCTCTGTCTCTTTCTATATATATATAGTAGCAGTTTGCTTCTCAAAGCAAGTACTTTGCACTTCTTCCCGATGACGACGGATGTCGAAATATCGAAGTGAGTTCTGTAATGACTTTCTGTGTTCTTTCCTATTTGTTAAAGTTTTATATATATATATATATATATATATATAACAGTGAAAAATTGAAGATAGGTAGCACAGAAAGTAAAAGAAACACACTTACAGACTCAAATTTTCGAGTAATCCGTCTTCAGGAGAAAAGAGAAAAGAAGACCAAGCACATTGTAGACGCAACGGCTAGTAACCCAGTTAGTAGACGTAACAGCTAGGGTTACTAGCCGTTGCGTCTACAATGTGCTTGGTCTCCCTTTCTCTTTTCTCCTGAAGACGGATTACCCGAAAATTTGAGTCTGTTAGTGTGTTTCATTTACTTTCTGTGCTACCTATCTTCAATTTTGAACTGTTATTGTGTCCAGTTTGGATCGTCTTTCCGTTTATCAAGTGAACTACGGAAATATATATATATATATATATATATATGTATGTATAACAGATTCAATAATATATCGACCGTTTGATAGAATAGGTGTGTTCTCTAATCGGGGTTCGGTCAATTTTCCAGGATAAAAAATCAAACTCTCGTTGCCAACGTTTCGGTTTTATTTAAAACCTTTTTCATAGGCAGAAGTAAGAATTTTTAACTAAGAAAATGAAATTTACATTATTTAAAGGAACAACAATGTTAGCCGGACAAAACCTTCGACTAGACTAGTCGAAGTCTAGTCGAAGGTTTTGTCCGGCTAACATTGTTGTTCCTTTAAATAATGTAAATTTCATTTTCTTAGTTAAAAAATTCTTACTTCTGCCTATGAAAAAGGTTTTAAATAAAACCGAAACGTTGGCAACGAGAGTTTGATTTTTTATCCTGGAAAATTGACCGAACCCCGATTAGAGAACACACCTACTATATGTATGTATATATATGTATAACCTCTACTGCATATATATGTATAATATATATATATATATATATATATATATATATATATGCAAACTCTACCCCCGTTGGCATGGAGATGAAGGCTGCTTTTCGTAGTAAACAATCGAGAGTATCAATTAAAAATACATCAATATCCGTAGCAGAAAATAGTAAACAAGAACACCCAACCACAACAAAAATCAAAAATAGAAAGGGAACAGGAGCTCACTGTAAAGTGAGGCTAATGTTTTCTGCCAAACATCATTTAACACAGAGGGACTGTGCAACGTCTATACCTATTGGCAGAATGAGTGAGGCTTTGCTGAGCAGCGGGTAACTGGGACCGCACACATGGACCTGTAAACTTCACTCCTATTGGTCAATATTGTAACGAATATATGTTATATATATATATATATATATATTGAATTAAAGTATGCAGCAGCTTCTGCATTAACGACCTTTTTGCTGATGGCCTCGATTTTTCTAACTATCTTCCGGTGATGCTGAGGCAACTTCCATATATGCTGGGCCAGAGAAGTTGCCTCAGCATCACCGGAAGATAGTTAGAAAAATCGAGGCCATCAGCAAAAAGGTCGTTAATGCAGAAGCTGCTGCATACTTTAATTCAATTTGTCTTCAAGAAGATTTGCTGCCCATTTATACTATATATATATATATATATATATATATATATATATATATATATATATTCTTTGTTTAAAAATCTGTAAGAAAAAGGAATAATATAACATTCTTAAGTTAGAAAAGTTACATTTATTAGATGTGCTTGTCGTAAGAGTAAGAATGATGCTTTCGATAAACATGAACACAGACTAAAATATCGTGGTTAGCAGTTAAAGAGACAAACTATTACCTTACAATTCTACTGAGTAAAATATTACTGGGGGATAAGAGAAAGAAAAAAAAAAAGAAAAGTGTTTTTTTGAGGTGTGAATAATGGGCATGTGATATTATTATTTATTGATTTCGCATGAGAGAGGCCCTTTTCAGCTGATAAAGTGTACAGACACGGGGGTCCGTGATTGATATTGAAGGCAGAACAGGGCATCCGGCTATATTCAATAGGCAAACTCTCTACAGCGCTGCTATTTATCAATAGGATAGAGAGAGAGAGAGAGAGTGAGAGGAGGGCCTTGACGTAGGACAAACAGCGGCCCATTCTTACCGTTCACATCACACTCTGAGATGTGTGAGGGCTCAACTGAAGTAGGGCGTATTTTGCAAAAAAAAAAACCAACCCAAACGTCAATAAATAACTGTCTTGTTTCATCTTTTTCGATATCATAATATTTTAGTTTTTTTTTTTTTCTTTAAACAATATATTTGTTATATGTGAAAGCCCATCAAACTGTGTTTTATCATTACTATAAATATTGATAAAACTATCGACCATAGAATAGATGACCGAGTCCCGATGAACTTTAGTTTTGTATATATATATATATATATATAAAGATTTCACATAAATACGTGGAATAACAATCAATGATCAAACCACAATAAGAAATGAGAAAACAATATTAAGATCTTTCAACCGTAACAAGCGGTCTTCGTGAGAGTCAGAAACCCCTGGGTTGGGTTCCACGGAACCCACTTTGGGAACCCCTGGAGTAGTGAAATCAACCACGAATACCAGTTTATATATTTCAACGATGGACTTTTAAATTCGCAGATGTTTAGTTTTTGATGTGTATTAGAAATTTCAGTGGTAAACACACATGACTTCTTATTTTGTAGTAAACAAGAAATATCTTGATTAAATTGATTGTATGTTGATTTAAAAATTATTTACATGATTTACTGATCTTCTTACAAATAACTTGTTTTAGAAACTGATTAAAAGTACGTCTTTAAATCTAACATATCTAACATTATACTGATAGGAAATTTGGGAACAAAGAACTGGGCTCCGACATTATTGCCGGCTTCATTCCTTCACAAAGCATTAGTTTTATTAATAAAAAAAAAAATTGTGTTAAGATGACTTTTTTCTCGGCTAAAACGATTTTTTAAAAATCTGGAATGGCCTACTACTGGTAGTCTCACCTTTAGTACCGTCTTTTTCCGAAAAAAGGACACTGTCTTACTTTCTTTTTAGGTACAAAATACGTGCTAGGACTTATTTTTGTGAGGAGGGCTTCAAGTAGAATAGTAGAAGTATATATTTTTGTTTACTAATAATTTATATACATAAATTTAAATTTATTCAATTACAGTCATGTCATCTTCGTCTAGAACATATTAATAAATATTTAAATTTGTTATAACGTTCTGATTTGCCTCGAAATTCATTTCCTGTAGAATAATTGAACCAAATCTCTCATATCTTGCAATATAGCTATAATTTTTAACGAATTATATTTTTCACATTATTTTAACTAGGCATTATTTTCGGGTTATGTCTTATTTTCTGAAAAAGACGGTATCAGTAAACATATTAATATTGAGTTGTTGTTTTATTTTAATGTGGCATGCATTCTGGTAAAGTATAATCACATTTATATGATTCAGTTGAATTTGTTGGAGCTGAAAAGATTCCTTCAGAAGAAAAAAAATTAAACTTTTGTCTACAATCATGACACGGGTTCTTATCATTACAAAGAAACAGAGGACAGCGCTTCGTGTACAGCGATACCATATCTTACTATCTACATCTTGTCTTTTTTAAAATAAACATTGGATTTTAATTTCTTTTTTCAATTTTGAAATATTCCTTAAAGATTTATCTCTCTCTGCTCAGTCTACTATTTTTTTTAAGATCATTAAACCCTTTCAAGATAAGAGCTGAAGGTCTTTTTTCTCCTTTAAAGCAATTGTCTCACATTTTGATAGAATGCGATCATAGTTGTCAGCTTTTTTAGATAGAGTGTTTATTGACCGTAATATGTTAGCTGTATACTGCAAAATTAGTGGTTATTATTATTATTATTTGAGGGTGACTATAGAACTGTGTCTACTATTGTACTTCCCCTCTTCTGTACTAAAGTACCCCAGCAGTTAGCTTCAATACCTCCATGAAGCTCAGTACTTTTGCTGGTTCCAGCGGAAAAAGTTTTTCTATGGTTTGCTGAGTGTCCTGAAGCACTTATCTGTGCAGAAAAGGTTGACTTACAGACAGTCAGCAGGTGCAACGGTGTTCTTCCTCTCTTTGTAGAATCTGCATAAACCATCATTGATAATGCCCATTCAGGCTTCCTATGTTTCGAAAAAAAAAGCGGCTTCCTTTCTCCTTGATCAGGAGGTCTTCTTCGGGTTCTTAGGTGCACTTGTGGGAAATTGGCTCCCACCCTCTGCACCTCCGGAGGATGGTCTCCGGATTTCCTTCTACTTAGTATCATATAGGGGAAAATCCCTGTATCTCTATCGGTGGTATTTTGTCCACTAGGGCAGAGCACCGCATACCAAAGTAAGGCTATTTACTCAAGGAGGTCGTTCATAATACAGTAACCTCTGTATCATCCACACTTCAGCACAGAATAGCATAACACCTTAGATTGTGACTGAGATAAAAGAAGTGTCTTTGGGGATTAGGAAGGATGTGAAACAGAGGTGGTCAAGCCCAGCTCTTGATCACCTTCTCCTCCTCTTTCGTTTGTCCCTGCAGGGTTAAACAGGGTAGCCTCGCGAATGCGGAAAATCGGAGTTGTGTGTTAGAGGCTATTAGAGGCGCTTAATCACTCCATTACTACCCCAACTAGTTAATATGAGTAGCTATTTTACATTGAGGGGGGGGGGGGCATTAGTAACAACGTGCTTGCCTCTGAACTGTTAGGTCCTAGGTTCGATACCCACTCTAGTCCTCGATTTATTCACGTAAAAAGGTGAGGTGGATAGGACGTTAAACAAGTCGATACCTTAGTCTTTACGATGTCAGGCCCTCGTTTAAGGTAATCCCTACTCTAAATGCAATTGAGTTCGGAAACATTTAGAACAACCAATCTAGAGTCATTGTGAGTTCGGCTAAATTAAAAACATCCAATTTACAATCATTAGGAGATGATTCGAAGTGGAACCAGCATCAGCTGGCTGACTCTGTCATAAAAGAGCTTGCAACATATCTGGAATTGCTTTCTATTGAGTTAAAACGGGCATGTAAAGATAATTTAACACCAGAAGTAATATCCATAATATTTTAATCAGTACATAGAAATAAATAAATTTTCTGTAAATTGGAGTCTTACTTTGTCATACAAAGCGCCGTATTGATAAAAAAAAAAAGACATTATTTCGCTTTACTTGATTTAAAGAGTTATTTTTTCAGTGTATATCAACAAAAACGCTAAACACGATAAAATAAAATATAAATGAATTACTTTTTTTTTTCTCCTGTTTACCACTTTTGTATGAATAGAGCAAAAGATATTGCAGAAACGCCCATCATAAACGATAATACCATTAGTAATTGAAGTCCTAGGTATAAAGTTGTGTAAAATTCTTGTTTATTTGGGGAAAATTCGTGGAAAATGAAATCTGCGGGCTCTTTTTCACCTCATCAGAGTTATGGGGTCCTTTGATCGTGCATTAGTAAACAGACTTCTAGAGTTTCATAATTATTCAAGACTTTTTCTCCTCCCTACTAACTTATTTCTTCTGTTCCATACTTATAATTTTTTATTTTTTATTTATTTTTTTTTTTTTTTGGGAATTAGATGTTTTCAAAATAAGACTACTTTATAATGCTTATGACAATTAGTAAAAATGCACTTCAGTAAAAAATAATAATTAAAGGGATATAAAGTTTGTAAATTGATTTATGAAACACAACTGAAAAAAATGACCATCTTTTAAAAACGTCAACAATTTATAGGCTTGTTAACATTATGCCACAATGTTACTAATATTTTAAAAATATTATTTTATTTAGTTGTATTGTTATGAAACAAAGCATTAAGTTCATGAAAATTTGAATTAGATTGAATTCTTTTTATTACCACTGATTTTTAAATTCAGTCGGAGTATTTGGTTTTTTCAGTATCTGAACTATACATACTCTAACATTAGTTTAGCTTAGGTTTGGTTACAGTGGGCAGTCTCATAAATTTGCAGTGGTATTTTCTCGTATCACACAACAAACATTGAGAGTCATAATTTTTTGCCTAACTCAACTGTATTTAACGAATATCTAACACAGTGGCATAGTAACAATTTTTGTGTCACCCGAGGCGGTTGTAAGACCCCCCCCCCCCCCTCCCACAACACCTGTTTTTAAGTCCCAGACTTTCATCTTGTTACAATACTCGTATGGATAAATAGTCATCATAAATGAAAAATAATGATTTTTTTTTCGAAACAAAAACGTATAATATAAATCATAAAAAAATATTCAACTCCACTGTAATTATATATCACAAAGGGTGACATACTAAAAAAGAAAAGAGGAGTACCTCAACAGCATTTGCAATCTCATTTAGACCATTATTTTGGGTAATTCTGAGAAAACACCATGATATATTTCCAGCCTTCTTGAACGATGTAAGATATGTTTTGAATGAGTAATAGAATAAATTTTGACTGAATATATATTATATGTTACTTCTTTTAATTATTTTTATTTTTTGAATAATAATGTGAATAATTTTGAATAACTCTATCCCTACCAACGGTTTATTATTTACTGTGGAGACCATAATGGGTGGTAGATAGCGTACTATTGTAGAATATCAAAGATAGGTAGCATCATATATTACAGTGTTTCCCAAACTTTTTCGAGTGACGCCCCCTTGGGTCCATAAACCTATATCTCAACACCCTTGAATAGTAATCAGATTCCTAGACTAAATAACCAAATGAGTAACATTTTAATAATTCAATTAAAATAATTACTAGGAATATTTATTTAGAATCCAATAGATGTATTGTTTCATAGCATATTTATGCAAAAGAATTAATATACAATAAAAGAAACTTAGGTGACAAGATTCTTTTAACATAAAAATGAATTATTAAAACAAATAATTTTAAGAAAACGTTTCCTAGAAGTTTACATGTCCTGTTTACACTAAATTTAGAAATTATATTGCATGAACATTTTCAATTTATGGAAATAGAATCCCCGCTCCTTTTTGCATTACCCCACGGGGGCGGTACCGCCCACTTTGGGAAACACTGATATATTAGCACCGAAATAAGTTTTCTGTAGTTTGGAGTAAGAACAGTTTGATCCCATTTTAATTAATATTATTGATATCGTGATCATGATCACGTATATGATGTAATATAAAAAGATTTACGGACATTAGTCCTTTCCTGAGCTTTCATCCTTTTAAAATACCACTCTTCTCTCCCACTCTTCTCAATATATATATGATCAATGATCAAACCACAATATGAAATGGGAAAACAAGACTAAGATCTTTCAACCGTAACAAGCGGCCTTCGTCAGAGTCAAAAACCCAACTGTTGAGTTTTTGACTCTGACGAAGACCACTTGTTACGGTTAAAAGATCTTAGTCTTGTTTTTCTATTTCTTATTGTGGTTTGATCATTGAATGATGTAATATATGATCATGGTTATATATGATGTAAAGTATATAAAAAAGACATGATTTGTAGCAAATAGATGAAATAACTGATATAACATAAGACCATTTGAGGTGTTAAGAGTTAACAACATGGGTTATGAAGTGAGAAGGAGAGTCTTATTTAGCAAGAAACAGTTAACCCGTCGAACTCACTCCCTCAACAGCTACTCGGGGTGAATACAAATGGCTGCCATCGTCAACCGTGTTGACAAACTAACCTTGTTATACCCTGTCGTAAAAGATTACGAGCAAAGGACCCCTTTAAATGTACTTAATAAAGAATATAACCCATTAAATATTAACTCTTTAAAAAAAAATATATTCTACATTAAAAACATTATATTTATCAAACCTGTAATAGAGTTTTTTTTTAAGCATTCTATATTCTTTATAGGTCCTAAAGAATATGAAATATGACTCAACAAATGTGTAAACAATTTATCAGATTTTTACAAACAAAAATATATATGCTAATGGGAATTTGAATTGATTGATGAGGAATGATCTAAATTCTTTTTGAATCCTAAAACTGTATTATTTTTGTTAAAACAGAACAGTTGATTTAAGAATAAAACTACTCTGGCATTTGAATATTACATTTAATTAAATTTTCGACTTCAGTTAGGTTTTTAACTCTGACGAAGACCGCTTGTTAGGGTTGAAAGATCTTAGTATTTCTTTGCCATTTCATATTGTAGTTTGATCATATATATTTTCGAATATTTAGAAAACAGTCCTTCCTTAATACATGTCAGATTGATTTTACAGCCTATTGTTTTCATTGAAAACCAAACGTATGGTGAGTTAATCTACCTAGTTCCTTGTGAATTTAAAAAAAAAACTATTAAGGGCTTTGGAAAAGTTATCCAAAAAATTAATTAAAAAAACAACAGGCCGTAAATTCAATCTGACATATATATATATATATATATATATATATATATATATATATATTATATATATATATAAAATCGATATATTAAAACGGTCCAAACCGGACAGATATATAAATGAAAAAAGACAACAAATAGAAGAAGCGAGAAAACTTACTGGGTCGCTTTTCTGGGAAGTTTTCTCGCTTCTTCTATTTGTTGTCTTTTTTCATTATATATATATATATATATATATATACTTAAAATAAACTATGACACATAGATAGATACATAATAAAGACTCACTTTTCAATATTTTGACCGTAATGGCGGCTGTCCTCAGGAGAAGAAGTGAATTGACGGAGGGACGACTATAGTCAAGAGATACAAACTGAAAACAGAAACTAAAATAAATTATTACATGATAACGCGTTTTAACTGTGATAGAAATATATAAACACGAGCGTTCTGCTAATCACATTTTTTTTTTTGCACAAAATTAAGAACAAGGTTTATCATTTTTTGACAAAATGACATCTGGTAAAGATGCGTTTCTTACATATTGTTTTTTTTTCAGTTTCAGTTGTGCAGATAGAAGCGGTGGCTGGTGACCCTGTGTACCTCCCGTGTGACATTTCAACTAAAACTGAAAACCAGCAAGACTCCGTTCTGCTGGTACTGTGGTACCGAGAAGACCTCGGCACTCCTATTTACAGGTAAGTCCTTTTTTTCAAATATATCTGTGTTGACCTTTATATGCACCAAGCCAATATTTCAGGTCATATCGTTTTTAAATCAAGTCAGGTTGTCATTGTACGATTTACCCTTTAGCCGTCCTATGTTCCACTTGGCAACGCCCAAGGTGGACCACTCGGAGGCGGGCAACTCTATGCTATACGCACAACAGATGTTTTTTTATCTTCGCGAAACGGTTACACTGGGTATGAATGTTAATTATCGGAGCAAAGAAAAACATCCCGTGTAACATGGCCGGGTGTGACGTAGTACTAGTACATAAGTACTTAATATGTGACGTACATAAGTGCAATAAGTACTAGGTAATAATCATATTTACAAAGCTGAAATGCACAAACGTTATGCCTGCCCGTATAAACTTGCCTCGTTTAAACGTGTAAAATGACCAGGTGTGACGTAGTATTAGTACATAAGTACATAAGTACTTAATATGTGATGTACATAAGTACAATAAGTACTAGGTAATAATCATATTTACCAAACTGAAATGCACAAACGTTATACCTGCCCCGTCACTCTATGTATACTGTTCCAATATATTGAATTTTGAAGATAAATTCAACTTTATAATAAATAGTGCATTCCTTGAAACGAACTGTAGAGGTAAACAATAAATTTCTTGGAATGTTTTGTTCCAAACAATTCTATGAAGTATTAGGGGAGCTAGAGATAGATACTAAATTCAACATATTTTTTTTAAATAATTATATTATTCATATTATTTTAACTACGGAATATTTTCAGAAAAGGGCTTGTATTCCAAAGTGTTCCGTAAATTGCACTAGGGTATATTTTCGGGGGATGTCTTATTTTCAGAAAAAGCCGGTATGTTCTAGGCTTTCCTCTTCTAACAAGCAGACTCCAGACAGTGCACTGTTAGTTAAGTTGAACCGGTGTAAATATTTCTTTGTCACAATATGACCCGTTTGCGCTCTTGCTGCAAATGGTGAAACTGATTTGAATAAGTGAGGATCGCTTGGAGAGCCTTGAATCTCGTAGTAAGTTCGTCCGGTATCACAGTTCTGCTACCTGAGGTTCCACGAACTTTTAAGGCAATTTGCTGCAGCTCTCTTACACTGCTTTAAGGAATAACATGCTTCCACACCGAGACCCAAGTTACATGCAGCACTTGCTAATGCGTCTGCTTTTTCATTACCTGGGATGCCACAGTGGCTCAGGATCCATTGAAATACCATATTATTCCCTTCTAAATTTGCTAGCAGGTCGTGTATTTCCAAAATTCGGAAGTAATAGTCGTTAACTTGATTACTTTGAATGGCTTGAAGCGCGGATCTTGAATCTTTGAGGATGCAAGTATTTTCTTTAGATTTTTGTACATTTTCTTTTGGATTTATATTAAATATACAATATAATGTGTATTATCTATTGATTATTTTTATATAAAATCTGTAAGAATCAATACTTATGAGCTCGAAAACAAAGAATTTATCAGTTTGAAATTCTTGAAAAGTTCTTTAAACTGTAAACGCTGAGGAAGAATCTATATTCTACGAGTACACCAGTGTTTCCCAAACTTTTTCGAGTGACCGCCCCCTTGGGTCTATAAACCTATAACTCAACAACCTCGAATAATAATCAGATTCCTAGACTAAATAACCAATTGAGTAACATTTTAATAATCAAATTAAAATAATTACTAATCGAATATTCATTTATAATCCAATACATGTATTGTTTCATAGCATATTTATGCAAAAGAATTAATACACAATGAAAGAAACTTAGATGAGAATATATTTTTAACATAATAATGAATTATCAAAACAAATAACTTTAAGAAACCATTTCTTAATGGTTTCTTAAACCATTAAGAAACGAAGTTTACATGTCGTGTTTATGTACACAGGGGGGCGGTACCGCCCACTTTGGGAAACACTGTTCTACACAGACCGTTTTAGAAGTACATTTCTAAAATAAAAATTAATTGGCGAAAAAATCTTTTTTAGTTTGTATAAGCAGTATTAAATCAATTTATTTTTTTTTTAAGTAATTAAAAATTGGTATATGTCATGGATTTTCGTAAAGTATTTTACAAATAAATGTGAATAACAAATATTTAATTCAATACTTATCTATGATGATTTGGGTCTACGGAAACACATTTTTATTTGTTAAGACCATTCAATTATAACGCAGAAAAATATGGTATAACAAAAAAAAATGGATTGAATGAGGAATGTCTTAAACAGTAATGATGTGTGTATGTATATCTTTGGTCAGTATTTTATTTGCAACATTAACTTTATTGTATCCCTATAAGTAAGAGTAATTTACTGAAGTTCCAAAACTATATGTATTAGTACCTTTATAGGTTTGTACCAATTTATTTATACTGCCCTTAGTATAGAGAGAAGGGGCCAGTCAAGCTCAGTGGTTAACGTACTCTCCTCTGAACTGATGGGACCGAGGTTCGATCCCCACCTGGCCCTCGATTTATTCACGCGGGAGGTGAAATCTAAGCACGTCGTCCCTCGGAAAAGGACGTTAAACCGTCGGTCCCGAGCCTGTACAATGCCAGGTACTCGTTAAAGACCCCTACTCTAAATACACTTGAGTTAGGCAAAATTTAGGACTCCCACTGTAGAATCAATCTTCATTGTGTGGTATCACAAAGGGCCAATGCTCGACATATGTGGGTTCCGTTGTGGGACTACCACTGCAACCTAACCTAACCTAGTATAAAGAAATGAGTTTCTTCATGGTTTTAAACAGAATTAAGTAAATTATGTGTAGTATAGATTTTAGTAAATGACTTTTAGATTTAAATTTTATGGCAATGTTCCTGATGAAAATTACGCTCTAATATATAACATATTATAGAATATTTATAAATATAAGGAAACCCTTTTAAACAATATTATTCATTTAATGAACTAGTAACAGCATTCTCTGTATGCGAAAATACTTTTCCAACTCGAAGCAACATAATTAAACTTAATATTCAAAGCACTCCAAATTAAGCCCTTTGCTTCATTGTAGCCGTATTATTAGATACAGAGAAGCAGAAACCCTCTTCATAATTACACGCGTAAGGCATTACCTGTGCTAATGTTAATGAATGGACCCCCTGAAAGAGAAAAATGACCCTGACAAGCATTATTCTCTTCCCTTGAACTGATAAATTCAACCATGAATTTTCCCCCTTTGCATAAAGCGAATTTCATCATCTTCCACCTTCATGATCCGCCTTTGTATTATGTTTTTGCAAAAACAAAGGAAATTATTAATATTTAATAATTTTACTGATGTTCATTAATTTCAATTATTGTAATTAAACCATATCATATATATGTAATATATATATATAAACTAGAATTTAAAAAGAACACATAGAAAGGAAATCACTGAACTCACTACTATATTTCGGTGTCCTCGTCTTCAGGAAAAGAAGTGAATCGCTCCGAAGGCTGATAACGACTCTATATATATATATATATATATATATAATATATATATAAATAATATATATAAACATAAAAAAAACGTGACGGATAGACTGAAACATAACAAAAATCACTTTTTGAATATTTCGACCGTAATGCGTCTCCTCAGGAGAAGAAGTGACTGACGGAAGGATTGACAGTCAACTCATTATTATTATCAGCATTATATTGCTGAACATTATAAACATTTGTGGCAATAAATATAATATATATAATATAATATATATATATATAATATAAGTTACAGCTAGAGAACACAAGAAAAGGAATAACACTCACGAATTCTCCATAATTTCGGCGTCTTGCCGTCTTCAGGAAGTAAAAAGAAAGAAAATAAAAGAGAAAGAATGAAGGAACGGAGACGTAATGCGTCCACTGCCCGATGTAAAGGCGACACGCAGTGCAGCACCTTACCAACGTGAACCAGTTTAGGCTGTGAGTAAGTACAAATATAAAATGATATTTAAGTAATAAGAGGAGAAAAGTAAAAAGAGAAAGGAAAGGAAAAAACATAAAACTAGAATTAAACGAGGGGAAAAAATCATCTGATTAAATTTAGACCAGGGAATTTTCTTGCTGTAAAAAATAATATATATATTATATATTATATATAAATATAAAATAATTCAAAACGAAGAAACACACAGAAAGACACAGACATAACTCACATCGATATTTCGATGTAGTTATGTCTGTTCTTTCTTGTGTTTCCTTCGTTTTGAATTTATTTATTAAAAAAGTCCGCTGGACCGTTTCTTTTAATTGTTGTATATATATATATATAAAACTATATATACCACAATTAAAAAAATCGGTCCAGCTGACTTTTTTAAATAAAATAAAATAAATTCAAAACTATACATATATATATAGTTATTGCCACAAATGTTAATATTGTTCAGCATATATAATATACACGATACCAACAAAAAATATAGCTGTTTTTTTTTTACTATTTTTGACACCTGTCTTCTTCAAGATATTAATTGGTCGTCTAGGTAACAAGCTAGAAACTAGGTAATAGAGTGTTTTGTCTAAAGTTTTCAAAGTGACACTAGAGTTAAGAGTCTGGAGTCTGTTTAAGAATGTACAACGTGGACACACTCTTTAAAACTGAATTAATCAGAGTTTGCGTGAATGTATTGGAAAGTTCAATTACTCTCCACTCTTTATACCAACTTTATAAATAACATATTTTTATTCAACTCCATACTAAACATAAGTTAATTTTTTTCTCTGAAGTCCTTTCAAATTGTGCAAAATCATTTCACTTTAGCTATATATATATATATATATACACTTTTTTTCGTTGAAATACGAACCAAAACGGACAAATATAGTTCAATATAAACAAAGAAACATAGAGAAATCAGAAAACACCTTACAGTCTCTATTTTTAGGTTGAACCGTCTTCAGAGAGATAAAGAGGAAACCAAGCGCACTGGATCAGAACGGTTGGAGACCAACAGTGTTCCGCATGCCGCCCGTTCACAGAAAATAAGGTAGACAGGAATCAATTTATAATTAATTTATAATTTATAAAATAAAATAAAATAATGGAATATGAAAACAATAATATATAAAAAGAAAAAATTGAAAAATAAGGAAATTGATACAGAAAATTGATACATAAACAAAGTGTGACGTAACTATGATAAAAAGAAAAATAAACCTAAGAATACAAATAATAATAACAAATGAAATAATTTATAAAAAATGTGAAAAGGCAAGAACTTTTAGACATTATCGCTTTAGATTGAGCCCAGTGCACTGCGCGCACTTAATAGCCAAATATGGGCTTTCTTCGGAGGCTCGTAGTGGTGAGATCTTTGTGTCAGGGGGCCTCACTAAACGATAATGTCTAAAAGTTCCTTGCCTTTTCACATTTTTAATAAATTTATTTCATTTGTTATTATTATTTGTATTCTTAGTTTTATTTTATTTTATCATAGCTTATCAGCACTTTGTTTATTTTCAATTTCTCTTATCAATTTCCCTTATTTTTTCAATTTTTTCTTTTTTTATATATTATTGTTTCATATTCCATATTTTATTTATTTATAAAATTATAAATAATTATAAATTGATTCCTGTCTACCTTATTTTCTGTGAACGGGCGCGCATGCGGCAACACTGTTGGTCTCCAACCGTCTCTGATCAAGCGCTTGGTTTCCCTCTCTTATCTCTCCTGAAGACGGTTCAAACCGAAAATTAGAGACTGTAAGTGTGTTCTTCTATTTCTCTATGTTATTCTTTTTATATGAACTATATATATATATATATATACTATATATATATATATATATATATAATATATATATAATAATAAATTCAAAATGAAGTAAACACACAGAAAGACACAGACATAAACCACATCGATATTTCGATCGTCGTCATCAGGAGGTGTGAAGAGCGAAGAGTCCGCAGAAGTAAGGGCGTGACTCAATATATATAACAATATATATATATATAAAATATATATATATATCATTAAAATTAACCGCAGTCTCGGCATTCACGATCTTAAGACTGAGAGATTCGATCTACGAATAACCTCCTGTAACAGGTTCAACTGGAAAAGAAAGGAGTTGGCCAAGTGACATGTTAAATTAAAATCGATGACTCATGCTTAGTCATTGCTATAAATAAATTAAAAGGATAGTACAGGTTAATGTAAAGAGAAGGTAAAGGTCAATAATGAACAAGAAACAAGCGTTAGAATAAAAGAGTTGAAAGTCCAAGAAATTCAAGAAAGGCCAGTGACATGTTAAGTTTAAACTCGATGACTCATGCTTAGTCCATTGCTAAAAATAATAAAAGGATAGTACAGGTTAATATAAAGAAAGGTTAAAGGTCAACGGTATAAACTGACAATAAGAATAAACAGATTAAGAAAATTAATAATAATAATAATGTTAATACTAATTAATAATAAGTAATAATTAAGATTAATAGTAAACTAGAAAAGATATATTAAATAACGTGTTGAAAGAGAGTAAGAATTAAAAGGGAAGGTATATTTTTAGAAAAAAGACAGGCGTCTTACCCTACATCTGTTCTGTGACAAAACAGCAGAACAAGAAGTCCATGGTACTCGTCTCACTAGGGAGAATTAGACGAAGACCAAAGTCCTTCAACTGCAAAGTGACCCTAACCGCCTGAAAATCCTGAAGCGCTCTACATTAGTTCAAAAGCCTTCCCTTAACTGCCAGATGGTAGATATGTTCGTCATTCCCAGCATGAGGAGTATGGCAGTAAGCGGTGAAGTGCAGCGGGATACCGACTGAGTGTAGCGCCACATAGTGCTGCTGATAATAGTGGCTCGTTGATCTGGACTCGGACTGGTGGACCGGAGAGTGGTGTGAGGGCGGGCGCTCGCCTGCGGTCGGTATTCCCGAGGCTGCTCGGCGCGAGTCGGCCTCCGGCATCAGGTGATCTGCAGCTGTTCTCCAGTTGGGCTCCCCCACTCCCCTTACCCCCACTCCCCTTACCCCCACTACTTGCCTGCTTTCCCTTCCCTATGCCTTTTGCGTCCTGGATCTCCTAGGAACAACTTCGCCGTCGATGACATCTGTGATGTCGAAAGCTTGCGCACTCAATACGTTTACTTTTCTTATATTTATTATTATTATTCTTTTCGTTATAACAAACTAAACTATAACACTTTTCTTTCTTTTTTCTAACTAAATATAACCTTCCCTTTAATTCTTACTCTCTTTCAACTCGTTATTTAATATATCTTTTCTAGTTTACTATAATCTTAATTATTATTATTAGTAATTATATTAACATTATTATTATTATTAATTTTCTTAATCTAATTATATTCCTATTAGTTTATACCGTTGACCTTTAACCTTTCTCTTTATATTAACCTGTACTATCCTTTTAATCTATTTTTAGCAATGACTAAGCATGAGTCATCGATTTTAAATCTATTTATAGCAATGACTAAGCATGAGTCATCGAGTTTAACTTAACATGTCACTTGGCCTTTCTTGAATTTCTTGGACTTTCAACTCTTTTATTCTAACCGCTTGTTTCTTGTTCATTATTGACCTTTAACCTTCTCTTTACATTAACCTGTACTATCCTTTTAATCTATTTATAGCAATGACTAAGCATGAGTCATCGATTTTAATTTAACATGTCACTTGGCCAACTCCTTTTCCAGTTGAACCCTGTTAGCAGGAGGTTAGTTCGTAGGATCGAATCTCTCAGTCTTAAATCGTGAATGCCGAGACTGCGGTTAATTTTAATGATACTTGTTTAAAAGAAGATCTGCTGCCTATTTATACCAATATATATATATATATATATATATATATATATAATATGATTCGCGCTCCGTTCTTCGACGTGGGAGATCTCTCTCACTTCGTCCTCTCTTCTAGTCTACTCCTCATGACGAACAACAGTTCGAAATATTGAATTTTGTAAGTTTTCTTTTTATTCTTTTTTCTGTGTCGTGCTTTGTGTAATTTCATGTTATATATATACATTTTTAAAGTCAATTTAACCCCTAATCACAAAAAAAATTTTCCATGATTTTACAAATTGGGTTTCCTATCTGACAATCTTACTGTCTGCAAATTAAATAGGGCCGTTGAAATTCATATTTAGCAATTTGTAAAATAAAATTCTCACCCTTTTTAATCAGATTTGCTTTTATGAAAGTCATGTTCGCCTTTTTCTAATCGAATTTCTTCATTTTTCAAATGAAGTTAATCCTTTTTTTTTATTATAAAAAAAATTTTATTTTTATAAACTAATATTTATTATAAATTTATAATTGACTTCATTATAAATAAACTTATAATATTTACATAAGTTTATAATATAAATTTATTATAAAACAGGAGTTTTCTTCCCATTAATCCAAATTTATATTTTTCTCAAAATTAAATATAATTCATTAGAAATTTTTGTAAATAAGTTTCCCCTAAATATGTAATTTGGAGCAAATATATATATATATATATATATATATATATATATATAATACACTTTAACACATAGAAAAGAACACAGAAAGACACTACAGAACTCACTTCGATATTTCGACATCCGTCGTCATCGGGAAGAAGTGCGAAGTACTCGCGTTGAGAGCAAACTGCTACTCTGAGTAACTCGCTGAGTAGCAGTTTGCTTCTCAACGCGAGTACTTCGCACTCTTCCGATGACACGGATGTCGAAATATCGAAGTGAGTTCTGTAGTGTTTTTCTGTGTTCTTTTCTATGTGTTAAAGTGTTTATTGTCCACACGGACCTTTATTTTATATATATATATATATATATATATATATATATATTATATATATATATAATATAACGTTATTTATTTGAATATAATATATCTGTTGTGTATTGGATCAAAATGAACTTTCATTTTTTCACAAAGTCCATTTTCATTGTACGTTTACCTCCCCGAAATAAATAAGTGATAGCTGTAAAGCTAATTTGCGTTCTATCTTTTACTAAAAATAATATAAAAAATATTTTTACATTTATATTATTATCTATAAATTATATTATATAATTTCAGTAAGTTATATAATTTACCCTGATGACAGTTCATTAATTTCATTTGTTTTTAAAAATGAAATATGTAAAAACTCATTCTACAAATTTTAAATTGGAGAATTTGATATCAGAATAGATGGATGGATGCCCAAGAATCTAATTGGTTAAGTTTTAGATTTAGTACTTGTATATATGTAATATATATATATATATATATACAAAACTAAAGTTTATCGGGACTCGGTCAGTGCTTCAGGTTCAAATTAAACTCTCATTGCCAACGTTTCGGTCTTTATTTAAAACCTTTTTCATAGGCAGAAGTATAAATTTTGAATCAGAAAAACTAAGTACATTACAAATTATTTTACAAAGAAAAATAGTATATGGATTTTAACAACAACTGTAGTCTGACAGCTGTAGGGTCTACATATTATTTGCTTTGTTAAAATAATTTTTAATGTAAAACTTAGTTTTTCTCTTTCAAAATTTATACTTTTGCGAATGAAAAAGGTATTAAATAAAGACCGAAACGTTGGCAATGAGGGTTTAATTTGAACCTGAAGAACTAACTGTCCGATGAACCCGATAAACTTTAGTTTTGTTTCTATTCCATGGTCGATACTTTTATCAATATTCAATGATCAAACCACAATAAGAAATGGGAAAACAAGACTAAGATCTTTCAACCGTAACAAGCGGTTGTCAGAGTCAAAAACCCAACTGTTTATGTGAAATCTTTTTATCAATATATATATATATATAATTAAAGTTACAGCTAGAGAACACAAGAAAAATGACGAACACTCACGAATCTCAATAATTTCGGCGTCTTGCCGTCTTCAGGAGAGTAGAAAGAAAGAAAATAAAGGGAGAAAGAATGAAGGAACGGAGACGTAAATGCGTCCACTGGCCGATGTAAACTCATATATATATAAAATCTAAGTGAATTAACTATTTTCACATTATTTGTTTAATAATTCCATATAAAGAGATATTTTTAAAAATAATTATTCGTTGTGGCTTATTGATATTATGGACGTAATTTGTAGAATTATTAATTATAATTAATAAATAATAAACTAATTATTAATGAATAGAATAGAATACCTTTTGATCTAAACAGTTTATGAAAGCATATTTCTTATGTGATGCTTTTCATAGAGTATTTTATATTTTTTATGAAATATTAGGAATTATAAAAGTTTATAGCTTGTTTTGGTTGTATGAAAAAAAGAGTTTTGTGCAAATATGAATAATAATAATGGTGAAGAGGAATGCTGGGAGAGAGAAGGCTGGATTGAAGTACTGCAAGGTAGACGAGTCCGATGCGTTGACAGCCAGGCTTTTTTCCCTCCCTCCCCCATACAAGTGGATCGACCACGAAAACAATGGTTTTGAACCGTTTTTGGCTATTATTAATTGAATAAATTATAGGTATATAATAGATGGGTTTTTGCTTGGGGGGGGGGGTTGACAAGAGGTTCGGACGAGGGTTGCAGAGTCAAGAACAATGCACTCCCTTCCTCCATTGTTTCACCTCTAACTTGGTCACCTCTTCTTATAAACCTTGCCTAGCTTGCAGTCCTACCAAAATACCAACAAAAAAAAAAGAATTGAACTCGTGCCAACAAATAACTTTCACTATAAGACAGCTCTGCACTACTTATTAACTTTAACTACACTACCAAAGTGAGTCATTCGCAATATATGTTTAATTTTGTCAGCTTATTCACGTATATAACTCAGTTAATTTCAATACATGTAAGCAAATTTAATATATATTTTAACAGCATGTATAACTGACATCACAATCTACAATATGACACAATATATAAATCACAATCATAATCATTGATTAAATAGTTTTATTTTTATGGCAATTAAATAATTAGTTAAGCTATAAATGATTGATAAGAATAAAGTACTTTATACTTATACCCCACATATACAAAACATACATAATAATTTGTATATTATTGTATAATATACAAATATTGTATAAGATATCTATTTTATTAGATTTGTACCCTTCAATGACTACAATTACACATAATGACTCATTGCACTAACTTTGAGTTATGAAAAATCTGGTAATAATTTAATTTTAAATTATATTTTTAGTTAATTTTTGTAAATATATTTACAGTTTAATTAATCAAAAAAATATTAATTTAAGTATTTAAAAAAAAAATTACTATAAACAATTCACTGTACAAGTTCAGTTTTTGAGTTTTCTGTTTCCTTTGAATAGAGTAATTCCACTGTGTAATAACTTTGCTATTTCATTGTTTTGTTTAAATTAATAAAGTAATACTTCATTTTTCTGAACTTTAACGTTTCATTTTTCAAAACCGAAACGTTGGCAATGAAAGTTTAATTTGAAGCTGAAGAAGTGATCTAGTCCCGATAAACTTTAATTTTGTATATATATAATATATATATATATATATATATATAACAATTAAAATAAGCAGTGACACATAAACAGAAACACAACAAAGACTCACTTTTCAATATTTCAACTTGACTGTCGTCCCTCCGTCAATTCACTTCTTCTCCTGAGGACGACCGCCATTACGGTCGAAATATTGAAAAGTGAGTCTTTGTTGTGTTTCTGTTTATGTGTCACTTCTTATTTTAATTGTTATTTGTCCTGCCGGACCGTTTTTCGTTTATCATGGTATATATAATATATATATATATATATATATATCAGAGGAGGCAATTATCTGTCTTCTCAAAGCTCGCTCTCCTCCTGGCCTTAACTTGTACCGTTAATTTAAGTATTTATTTATTTATTTATTTATTTTTTTTTTTTTTTAAGAATTTATTTATTTATTATTTTTTAATTTTAATTTTTATTTTTTTATCTATTTTTATTTTTTAATTTTTTAATTGTTTATTGCTTCATTTACTAGTCTTCTCCTTCTGTTATTTTTATTTGCTTTTATTTGTTCTTTTTAGTTATTATTCTCTCTGTAGTTAGTAGCTTACCTAGGGCGGCAGGCAGAGTGCGCGCGTGTTCGTTGCATTTGGCCTACCACTCAGTTAGCTTCAGCTACTCAAAGGGACTACTTCTACCCGATGACGACGACTGTCGAAATATCGTTGTGAGTCTTTTGTGTGTGTCTTTATTTGTTTTTTCTCTTTCATGTGTAAACTATATATATATATATATATATATCCCCATTTTATCACGTGATATTTTATATTAGCTTATATAACTGTATTAAAGTGAAGGAATAATTTAACTTAAAAAAAAAATGCAAAGTTGTTACATTAGGCCGGCAAGTGGCAGCATAAATAACCATTGCTTTAGTAAAGTTAAGAGATAATTTCATGGTGTAATTTTGCCCATTTCGTGAATCAAATGAGGTGGCGAAGGTCTTAGGGGAACATAACCATCCATTATCAAGGGACTCTGCAAGACGCATAATTATGATATAACACCGTGTCATTTTAATGTTTACTAGGGCCAAGAGAAGGCGGCCAACTATAAATCCCTGTAATAATGCGCAATGCAATCAACACATATTGATTTTTACTTTAAACTAAACGCATTTATATTTATCTATATGAATCATAAGGCATTAAGGAGTAAAGAAAACCATAGATCATTTTAAAAATAATATGAAACTTGAAATAGCGTTTCTTGTATAATAGATTTACTGTAACAACATTTTTATTTATTTTTCTGTAATTAATAAATTATTAAAATAACTTTGATTTTTATTTGTAACGAATGATTTATATATTTTTTTGTTAAACTAATTATATGAATCATTAATATTTCTAAGATTGTAACATTTTTTTTAAATAATATTATTTTTAGAATAGATATTATGTTTACGTATGATGTTACTGCTAGCGTAAGTTCCTTTATTATGGGATTGCATCTCTTAGTATAACAGTCTAGTTTGGTCAATTTCAAAAGCATTGTGAATTACAGTACGAGTCTATAACGAGCAAACACTGTTCAAAGCTCGAGATATAAACTTATATAAAGACGTCAGATTCTTTAATTTAAATTTTCTATGTGAGATGCATTTCTTTAAAAGAAAAAATGCATTATTTACTGTACTATCAGTAAAGTAGAAGTATTGTGAAAAAAAAGTGTGGTAGGCTGGGTTGCAGTGGCAGTGGTACTCCTCAAGGGAATACACAGAGGCTGATTATTGGACCTTTGTGATACCACACAATGAAGATTGATTCTTTATTGAGAGTTCTAAATTTTGCATAAATCAAGTGTATTTAGAGTAGGGATCTTTTAACGAGTACCTGATATAATACAGGCTCAGAATTCATGGAGAGACTATTGTCCTCAGATTGATTCACATCTACCATAAATAAATCGAAGACCAGAGTGGGTATTGAACCCCGGACCTACCAGTTTAGAGGCGAGCACGCTGCTACTGAGCTAGCCTAGCTTGTGGTAAATAAGCACGTTCATTTAACACATGTCTGAAGGCCAAATAAACTCTTTCAGATTGAAATATTTTGTCTAAAAAAAACTGAAAAATATTTAAATCGTAAAAGAAAACACTCCGAACTGCCTCTTAAATATAGAAGCTAATACTTTCACGATATAATAATTCCTTCTTTAGAGTTTGATAATACGACTATATGATAAACTGTTTTGATATAATATAGCGTGCTTGAACCTTTTGACCATAACCGCATATTATAACAAACCAGGCCGATGCTTTTTTTACGTGAGACTCCTTTCAATGCATTCTGAAAGGATATGACCCAAAGCCAAATATTAACGTTTCAACCTCTCAGAATACCCCCCAGGGTGAACCTCGTAGGGGCAAGCTAGTAATAATAACTCCTTACTAATTCCGACTAAGATGAAATAGAAAGTAGTTGGAAAGTCTGGAGTTTCTATCTTTTTCCTTCTCTTATCATCTTCTTGATTTGAGTTATTTTATAAATACACTCCAAAAAACGGTTCTTATTTTCTCTATTGAAAGACCTTTCTGTACAAGTTTTTGTAGATATTCCTGTAACACTTTGCAGGGTACAGGTATATCTAGCATACCTTGGGTACTCTTCTATAACCTGTACAATTCTTTCTACTGGAGCCCCTCATCAGCAACTCTGATTATCTGGATTTTTATACCATATTCACAAAGGTATGTCTAAAAGTTATCATTTTCTGAAAACAATGGCATCAGAGAGTGTGTGACTGGGAGATAGCATACGTTCATTCTAAATGTCATAATCGAGAGGATGGAGCAGATTCCCTGTCTGCCTGTCATTTCATCTGCATTGTCATTGATTTATACCTACGAAATCATCCTCTTCATTTACTTTCTATGTCTGGAGTCTCATATGTTCTCTATAGAGATGGAATTTGTCTTTAAATACTGAACTCCAGCCTCATTTGTGTCAAAATATCTGTAGAAATTACACTCACAATGACCTCAGCCACCAGCATTCAAATGGTCATGTATGCCATAGTAAAGAATCGAAGTCTATTCTCTCTTCAGAAATCAATAACTTTTTTACACTTGCTCCGGCACTGTGGCATACAATAGAATCAAAAATGCCATAATACATAACTAATCACTTCTTGAACCTAACTCCCAATGTTGGTCCTGATATTCTGCAAAAAAAGACATGATATATAACTAAGCACATCTTGAACCTAACTCCCCATGTTGGTCCTGATATTCTGCAAAAAAAGCCATGATACATAACTAAGCACTTCTTAAACCTAACTCCCCATGTTGGTTCTGATATTCTGCAAAAAAAGCCATGATACATAACTAAGCACATCTTGAACCTAACTCCCCATGTTGGTCCTGATATTCTGCAAAAAAAGCCATGATACATAACTAAGCACTTCTTAAACCTAACTCCCCATGTTGGTCCTGATATTCTGCAAAAAAAGCCATGATACATAACTAAGCACATCTTGAACCTAATCCCATGTTGGTTCCTGATATTCTGCAAAAAAAGCCATGATACATAACTAAGCACATCTTGAACCTAACTCCCCATGTTGGTCCTGATATTCTGCAAAAAAAGCCATGATACATAACTAAGCACTTCTTAAACCTAACTCCCCATGTTGGTCCTGATATTCTGCAAAAAAAGCCATGATACATAACTAAGCACTTCTTAAACCTAACTCCCCATGTTGGTTCTGATATTCTGCTCAAAATAGTTATTCTATCATGGGCTCTGTCGGCTGCTTCTTTAACATGGATAACACTCCAGTTTTTTTAACCTTCATGATCTTGGGTTGTAGCCTCTTTTCGCTCATGGATCTATTTGTCTCCATAAAATACAACAGCATTTTATCAATAGTGCCAAAAAAGACTTATTGACTACTAGCTGTTGTAAATTTTTATCATATATCTATAATTTCTGACATTTTTCAACGTGAAACATTCATTTCTTTAATTTTATATGATAGTATATTGCAGTACTTCATTAACTTTGATGAACTACACAGAATTGTGTTAGTACAAAAGTTTTCGTGACAGGGAAAATTTAGAGGAATATCTTAGCTGACGTATTTATGTTGATTGACATATTAATTGCAATCACATGTTAATTGACATATAGTAAACGCCAAAAATAAACGGCATAGTTAATTTGAAAATATACTGCTCTTTCAGTATTTTTTTTTTTAAACTACGTACTTGCTCAAAAGTCTGAAAAATTTTGAATTAGTATAAAATCAATAGTAAATAATTACAATCAATCTTGTAAAATATCAAAATAAAATAAAATTACCATAAAAAGGTAAAGAAATTTCCGAATTTTTCAATTACAGGAAAAGCATATTCGCATATGTTGCAACGTTTAAATCATGGCACTCATACAAATTGTAATTATACTCAAAAGTGGAACCTTACGACAAACTGAGTTGAAATACTTCTTTTTTTGTTCTTTGCAATTAGATGTTAGAAACTGGGTGTTATGTTCTTTTTTAACAATAAACAGTTAAAGACATAAAAATGAAATTTTATATCAAAATGGTTTATAAAATTAGCTCTCTGCTAACAAAAATTTCAAGAAATTCTAATTACTGCAAAAGCAATTTAATTGTAACTACTCAATAATTAATGAGCTTGGATTAATCTATTACATAATAAATGATTAAATCACAATAAGAAATGGGAAAACAGGACTAAGATCTTTCAACCGTAAGAAGAGGTCTTCGTCAGAGTTAAAAACCCTCAGTTGGGTTTTTGACTCTGACGAAGACCGCTTGTTACGGTTGAAAGATCTTAGTCTTGTTTTCCCATTTCTTATTGTGATTTAATCATTGATTGTTATTTCAAGTGTTTATGTGCAATCTTTTTATTACATAATAAGTTGCTTGTTTGTGCAAACTGTGATTTTGATATATACTAGAGTTGTATATAAGGTTGTATAATATCAGCAGTGTTCCAAACAAATTTTTGGATAAAACCTACCAACCATCCAATCACACACAGATATCCTCAAAAATATATTTTAGGTTTTCAAACCGTGAACATCTCTCAAAATAACGAGATTGATCTATCACTTGGATTAATCTTTTTTCTTTTTTTTAATCGCCTTAAAATTTGTCTTTTATGTTGTAATGAAATAAATTTGAAGAAAATAGGTTTTTGTGATATGTGTCCAATATGTTTCCTACACTTAGTCATTGAGCAAATGTAAAGGCTCAGTCTAACCTTTAGGAAGAAAAAAAAATAACAAAGGAATGTACCTGCATGTAATATGAAACAGATGTCTCCATACCCTCACCCACTTCCATCCTATTCCCAGTCAGTTATACCACAGACACTCACCCTTAGGTTCGTACTCTCTTCGTTATTTTATTTTACTTTTATTTTGTACTATATTTATTTTGCGCTATAGATAACTCTCTGATGACATAGTATTTTAGTTAATGCCTGAGGAATAACACTACGTGTTTAAACGCGTTGTTTATACGATTAAATTTTTATATGTGTAGACCATTTCATTTGCTTTTTACCCTAGAATGAGTACATACCACATAATAACTAATTACGTTAGAATTAAAATTAATAACGTATTATAAAATTTTTATGGTTAGAAAGAATAAAACTTGACAAGAAAAAGTTCATTGGTGAATCTCTTATACAAATTAAACTCCTAGTTTATGTCACTTTTGACATAAATGGTATTTTGTTAATGGCATAAACATATGTGTAGACCATTTCATTAGCTTTTTACCCTACAATGAGTAAATACTACATAATAACTAATTACGTTCGAATTAAAAGTAATAACGTATTATACAATTTTTATGGTTAGAAAGAATAAAACTAGACAAGAAAAAGTTCATTGGTGAATCTCTTAAACAAATTAAACTCCTAGTTTATGTCACTTTTGACATAAATGGTATTTTGTTAATGGTATAAACAACGCGTTTCGAACACGTAATGTTCTTCTCACCCTTAGTTAATGCCTGAGGAAGAACACTACGTGTCGAAACGCGTTGTTTATACGATTAAATTTTTATATGTAGAGACCATTTCATTAACTTTTTACCCTACAATATGTTTTAATGATTTGATATATAGTTTAATATACTTAAATTTATTTACACAAAACGTCAAACAACCATATATTTTAATACTGCTTTCCCGAGTTCGTTTGTATTCTAACGAGAATGTTGGAATCATCTACTTATTGAACCCTTCAACATATCCAATTCTCAGATATATATATTCGTTGTGTGCTTAAGAATTCCATTAATTTTAGGTAATAATAAAGCCTGGAAAAAGTAGTTTTTCATTCTTTATGATAATACAGACAATATTTTAAAGCAACTTGTCCAGAGATTTCATAAACATAAATTTTTTACATTATATTTTCTCATAGTATCACTATTTAATGAGCTTAAAATATTTAAATATTAAATTAATAAATATTTAATCAATTAACTTATAAATATGTTATTAAATATTTATACAAAATGTATAAATATTTATTAAATTAATAAATATATATTCTATTAATTTATAAATATTTTATTAAATATTTATTAAAATATTTATAAAAAATTTTGTAGAACACTAGTTTAAAATACACTAGTTTATTTTGGTGATAGAATTATTTCTGGATGTAATGGAAGATTAAAGGGTTAGTAGTAGCAAGGCGGGTAGATCTAAGATCTGGCAAGTAGGCCAGCCAAGTGGGCCCTTTTTGCCTTCCCCATGATTATAGTGTTAATTTAAGAAATGTATAGTGTATATAGTAGTAGTTAGTAGGAATAAGTTTTTTTTTATACATATGATTAACTCTGATGATGGTCAAAGAGACCGAAACATGTCAGTTATAAATAATAAAGCATTTGGTGAACTAGTATATTTAGTACCAGAAAGATTTAAAACAAAGGTGAGAAAACTTGAAAGATGGACAATGAAATTTATTCATGCCATAGTACAAAGGTCGTTCAAGAAAAGATGTATAACAAATATATTAATATATTATGAGTCGCCGCTCTGCCTCTTTGCGGGACTCTTCACCTCCTGATGACGACGATGGTCGAAATATAGAAGTGAGTTATTCCTGTGTCAATCTGTGTGCTAATTTCTTTTTAATTGGTTTTTATTTAAAAATATATTAAAATATTTAAAATATTGATTAAAGAATTTATAACCTAAAGTTATTTTTAGACATAGGATAGTTTTAAACGATATGATGACAGATATAGCCACTATAAGCATGACTTAGAAGAAATAGGTATTATCAATAATTATAATAAAATTATTATTAATGTTATTATTATAATAGTGTTTTTTGATTTGTTAAGTCGGCGTTGCAACTATAATGTCAGAATTGCATTCGATTACGTCTTTTCTCTTTTGATTACGTCAGTGTTGCATTCATAATGAAAAAAAAACAATATATTATTATTATTTACATATTACGTGATTTTTTCATACCTGACAATATAGATATGCCCACAATAAATTGAATGTAAGCCTTAAATTGATTATATACGTGTCTGATAATATTTTACTGGAGTGTGATATTACGTCCACGCAATGCACAGAATAAAATAAAAACAAATATAAAATAATTAGCAAAGAGTTTGATATTATGTTTGCCTACAATAAAGTTAAGTGTGAGCCACTCCATATTTCTTTTTTCGAATTACTCTATAATATAACTAAGGAAGTATATTGTAAAATATTATTCAAATGTCCTATTATCTAGTAACTGGTATTTGCATGTTTGTGACCTTTAATACTGTTTCACATTGTTTATTTCATTTTTATTTGTTACTAAATTAACAAAGCTATTTTTTGATATTAGTAATATTATATTTTTCTATTTATTTTTTGATATATGATATATTTTTTTTATGATATATTTATATGATATATATTTTTTTATATATTTTTTATACACTTAAAATAAACTGTGATACATAGACAGAAACATAACAAAAACTCACTTTTCAATGTTTCGACCGTGATGGCGGTCGTCCTCAAGAGAAGAAGTGAATTGACGGAGGGACAACAGTTATATATATATTTGAGTTGTCTTCCACTCGCTCTCCTGAACGCACATACCTCTTCTTCTTCCCTTCTACTCTCTTCCTGATGACGAACTTCAGTTCAAAATATGGATCCTGTAAGTGTTCTTGTTTCTTTTATGTGTTGTCTTTTTCATTTATTTATCTGTCCGGTTTGGACTGTTTAGTATTTCCATTTATATATATATATATATAATAAATTCAAAACGAAGGAAACACACAGAAAGACACAGACATAACTCACATCGATATTTCGACCATCGTCGTCATCAGGAGGTGCGAAGAGCGAAGAGTCCCGCAGGAAGGTAGGGCGGCGACTCATATATATATACATATATATATTGATAAAAGTATCGACCGTGGAATAGAAACAAAACTAAAATTTATCGGGACTGACCGATTCCCGATAAATTTCAGTTTTTTATATATATATATATATATATATATATATATATATGATAACGAAATGCGATTCACAAAGGCTGACAACAGATCGTAGAAAAGATAAAAATAAAACAACTGGACAAAATAAAAAGGCGCATATATGATACAATACTTAAACAAAATCTGAGAAACAGCCAACCACAGAAATATCAAAAGAACCCGAAAAGTTCAATAATTAATTATTCTTTCTTTATCTATTAAACAATCCTATCGTAATATCGTGAATTTCATGAATCTTTACCCACCAATCAAAATTCCTTTATTCCGCTAGATGCTTACCAAACCCTATTAGAAGAATAAGGTAGATTTTAATTACGGGATCTGACCAGTATTATTTACTGGTATAAAAAATAGAAAGAATCATGGCAATTTAAAATGATGTATGATTATTAGGTATTTTTTCAAGCGGCTGATGTAGCACGGATAACACACACACAAACACACACACATTTAGGGTACTAACCCTAAGGTTAGTACCTAAATAATAAATAAAGTTGAAATTTCACTGTCTGTTTTTTCTGATACTTTAGAGGCATTTCTTCTGAAATTATAAAAATTATTTATATTTACATAATTTCATACAATATACCTAAAGTTGGAAAACATTCTATCTCAACAATGTATAGAATCAAAGTAGATGTCAATTAATAAACATAAACGTTAATAAGTTGCATTGAATTTACGGTAAAGCAGTTTAGTTGTAAATGATTACCGTAGCAAAGCCCCAAACGTGCTTACAAAGTTAGTTCTCTTTATTATGCAAAACAACTTACACAAGGAATTTTACTTGTTCCTGCCACAATCCATAGAACAGGAGGGCTTATTAAGATATATACAGCGAAGCACAATAGGTCGTTGGTTTCTATTTTTTTTTTTTTCAAAAATGGCCATCTACGACTAATAACTGTCCCTCTGTATTACTGCATTATGACTTCTATTATATTCCAAGAATGTTTTTTAGTTTGGATAAAAGAATAAAGCGCAAATTCTCATATCTTGTAGTAATGCCAACCCCCTTTTTTTTTTCAGGCTTCATTGCCTTTTCCCCGGCTCAAGCTCAGTAATTTCACTCTGAATATATTTTTCGGAAAGTCTCAGAGATTACTCTCTCCCAACCCGTAAGATACTCGAAATCTGAAATGAAAATGAAATATCTCAATAAAAATATAAACAAATGAAATTCAATAAAACCAAATTATATTATTTTTCGTAAGAATAACTCAGAAGTTATTTTGACAACTTCTTAAAAGCTAACATTAATTATTATAGAGATGCAATCGGTAATAAACAGTATATATATATATATATATATATATATATATATATATATATATATATATATATATATATATATATATTTATTAAAAACAAACTTTAGGACTTTTATTTTGATTTTGAATTTATTAAATCTAATATGAGCCGCTTATTTTGAAAGTGGCCTAATTCCATTTATGTTAAAATCGAGATATTTAAGGGTTTGCGTTTTACAAAATTTAAAAATATTGTCATTTTATTTATCAACTAATTTTTGTTATAAAAAAACTTAGTAATTTTAAATAAATTTTGTACAATTTGCTGCAAAAGGTAATGATAACGTAAAAATGTAATTATTTAAATAGCTAGCTAAATTTTTTTGGAAAATGGAATTAGGCCACTTTCAAAATAAACGGCTCATATATAACCACAATTATAATTTATAAATAGTTCATATATTATTTAATATGTACATTTATTTCTAACGTAGTGCAATCAGTTATTACGTGGTATTTACTCATTGTAGGGTAAAAAGTGAATAAAATGGTCTCCACATATAAAAATTTAATTGTATAAACAACGCGTTTCGAACACGTAGTGTTCTTCACGCATTAACTAAAAATATGTAGATATTAACTACAAAATTATCTCTCTTATTTTATCTTATCTCTCTGGTGTCATTGTATTTTTTAGTTTTTGACTGAGGAAGAACACTTCGTTTTCGAAACGCATTGTTCATACTATTAAATTTTTATATGTGGAGACCATTTCATTAGCTTTTTACCCTACAAGACATATATTTTATATTTTATTTATATAACCATTTATTTTGATGAGTCAACATATATATACTTTTTTATAATAAACATCCCATCTTATAACAATATGTTCATATTTTTGAATATGTAACATATTTTTGAATATGTATTTTTGAATAGTAACAAATTATATACAGAATGTATATAATTTGTCAGTATTATTGAAAACTACGTATAAGGAAGTAGGATTACGTATGTGGGTCAGGTTAGTCGAGTGGTAACGTGCTCACCTTTGGACTGATAGGTCAGTGGTTCAATACCCGCTCTGGTCCTAGATTTATTCATGCGGGGAGGTGAAAAAAATCTGAACACGTCGTTCCATTTCTCATGGAACGTTTATTTGATTTATATAAATAAATATTTCTGTACGATGGCAGAGCAGGTCTTCCCTTAACCATATGTTATTAAAATAAGCAGCAGCTTCTGCATTGACCAATTTCTTGTTGACACTACTAATAAATAAATGTATCAACATCTAAACCTCAGAATGAAATTATAACGACAAGAATTCTTATCCTAAACAAGCGGTCATTCTTAGAAACAATCTGACATTGGTTTCATTAAAATATTTTAATCATTTTAGAGATTTCTTTTAAAATTTGAAGTTTACCTGACCCGGATTAGACAGGTAGAAAGCAAGTTCAACCACCCTACGTTAATCCCTCAAAGTGCCTCCTGATTGAAGTGCCATGACTAAGTCAACATTCGTATACACCTTGTATGTACAAACTCACTTACCCACTAATATACTCATTATTGTCCTGATAATGAATATGGTACATTCGAAACATGTCGACTAATAATATATAAGTGATAAGCTGTACAGTTGTAATGAAGTGACGAAGAAGGAATTCAGAAATTGGAGAAATTATGTAGAAAAGAGATATAAGTCAAATATGGGGCGTTATTTATCAATATACGTATATATATATATATATAGCAGGAGTAGCAGTTTGCTTCTCAAAGCGAGTACTTCGCACTTCTTCCCGATGATGACGGATGTCGAAATATCGAAGTGAGTTCTGTAGTGTCTTTCTGTGTTCTTTTCTCTGTATTAAAGTATATATATATATATATATATATATATATATATAGCAGGAGTAGCAGTTTGCTTCTCAACGCGAGTACTTCGCACTTCGTCCCGATGACGACGGATGTCGAAATATCGAAGTGAGTTCTGTAGTGTCTTTCTGTGTTCTTTTCTCTGTGTTAAAGTATATATATATATATATATATATTGTTAAAAGTAGCAGCAGCTTCTGCTCTCACGGTCTTTGAGCTGGTGGCTTCGATCTTGCGGGCGATTCTTTTATCTTGCGGTTGAAGATTCCACATCAATTGTCCAAGGGACATAAATTCATCGAGCTTTCGACTATAATTACGTTGATCATCGTCAGGTAAAATTTTCTTTTGGAAGGATGCTTATATAAATTCGTTAGTGGATGTGATTTCTGATTGGTCCAATGAACTAGCCTTATTGGTCGATCAGAGTACAGGTTTCAGTTTTCGTTCTTATTCCATTTCATATTTGGCTCTATTTTCTTGTTTGTTGGAATGACAAACATTTTTTTCACCTGAAGATTAATTGAGGGGTTTCTTTCTTTAATATATAAAGCCTCTAAAATATGCAGTTTATCAACATTTTCCTCTCGTTGGATAGTACTAGTACCCTTTCTATAATTTTGCTAATTCAAACTAAAATCACTTCACAATAACCATTCTACCCAATATTTTACTATTTGAAAAAAAAAGTGATATCCTTTTTAGATTAAATGTAGGGAATGATTTAAAAACCTTTATTCAGAATCAATATATAGGTCCAATAAAAACAATAAATTAATATATTTATTACATTGAATGATTGATTATTAGAGAATGTTATCTATAGAAAAAAGAGTTTCAACATCCCAAGTTTTTGAAAATTGATTATGAAGCTTGAAAAATGCAGAATGTTTCTGTGTTCGCAATGACATTTACTTATATCGCTTCGTCACAATGTTTCAATACAAATGTTTTCACAATGAACCATCAGAAATAATATGACTCCATAACTTAAATATTTGCCGTCATTAAATAGCTATTATCCTTATTAGTTTTTGAGTTCTATGTAAGAAAAAAAAAAAAGCATGTTGAAACTGATTTATTTCTCTTAATTAGGAAATTTTATAATCATTGATCATTGCAGTAAGCTAGTAATTACTATAATTATCCAATTAAACTAATTTGTCTTTGCTGTTTGCAAAGTCATTTTGTCAAGTCATTTCTTTTAAAGATTCTGTTTAATTTGTTTAATGGTCATTTAATTTGACTGGAAATTGTTAAAACTGTTTTGTTTAATTATGCTAATCATTATTTTATTTTGGCAAATTTATGACTTAAGTAAATTTGTTTGCTAAATTGAGATGAGTCACGAAAGATAATTACGTTATTTAAAACCTGTAGACTCACTTCTTATTCAGTCAGTCTCCTGTATTTCAGGCTTAGCACGCAGTTAGTACAATTTCCTTAAAGTGACTTAACACTATTTTGTTTATATGTCTGTTAATTCAAATTTTGTTACTACTGATTGGTTCAAATTCTGTTCTCTCGAGGACTCAGGGATCGCTTCCCTAGAAAGTGATAGAAGACCTCCTGATTCTCATTTGTCTGTCAGTGTGGTATCCTTGCTATGATAGAAGGCAACAGGTTACGATGTTTTCATGGACTGGCTAACAGACGAAAGGTTTTTGATGTCAATGATCTTACCTGCAGCCAAGCCAACAAATCTTCAAATATTGCCGGTACCAAAGTCAGGTCCATGGTGAGGTTTCTTCGGGTTTCCGCATACTCAACAATTTGTGTTGGACTTGTGATGGCTGTTGTTTCTCACACAAGAAGGACAGTTGTTGTATAAAAAGCAATATCTTTTCATGATGTTGCCAGCAGAGCTAAAAGGGAGTTACCATTGGGTAAGACCCATGACTTGAAACTGCAGCTGACTTTTGTAAGGCTGGCTTCCAGGTTAACAGGCTATTCCTTTAGTTAGGGCAGTGTTTCCCAAACTTTTTCGAGTGACCGCCCCCCTGGGTCCATAAACCTATAACTCTTGAATTATAATCAGATTCCTAGACTAAATAACCAAATGAGTAACATTTTAATAATTAAATGAAAATAATTACTAATCGAATATTTATTTAGAATCCAATAGATGTATTGTTTCATAGCATATTTATGCACAATAAAAGAAACTTAGGTGAGAATATACTTTTAACATAAAAATGATTTACAAAACAAATAATTTTAAGAAATTGTTTCCTAGAAGTTTACATGTCGTGATTTCACTTAAATTGAGAAATTATATTGCATGAACATTTTCAATTTATAGAAATAGAATCCCCCCTCCTTTTTGCATTAACGCCCCCTGATATCAAAGCACCGCCCCCAGGGGGGCGGTATCGCCCACTTTGGGAAACACTGAGTTAGGGGAACCAAATCGCTCTTAACACTATCGTTGTTCTGAACTGACGTCCCTCAATCTCACCCACCCAGATTCCCACAACTTCTTCCCTACACCATCTCAACTCTCTCTTCTGCTCCTTATGCTTCCTAACCTGCTGTATATTTATTCATTCTCCAAGTAACCTTCATGGGTTATGTTCTATTTTGCTAGAACCAGCAAAAGAGGAACCAGCTTCTTGGAGGCATTGAAGCTAACTGTTGGGGTACTTTAATACAGAAGAGAGGAAGTACAATAGTTTTTTTTTATAAGACGCAGTGCTATAGTCACCCTCAAATAATAATAATAATATTGTTCTATTGGTTGATCCTTCAGTAAATTCACTCTAATATACTTGTTAACTTTCTATTCTTCTGCCTCTATGGTTAAGGAATTAATAATAGCATGTTAGTTAACCTACATGTACTATCACTGAACTTTGATCTCCTCTAATCATAATAACTAGTTATTTCTTTTATATTTCAAGTTTTCTGCTTCTCAACAGCATATAATTAACGAGCCATTTTCTAAATCACGTTACTTATAAATACATATGAAAACACTACGTAAAAACGTGCTTTTTAGACAGTGTTTCTTGTATTTGTTGTAGAAAATTTGCAATTCTTAGATATTAGCGGGAACCAACCCTAATGGAGTAACGATAGTTTGTAAAATTAGCTGAATAAGTGAGTATAGTCACTGATTCAATATTCCTTATTACTTACTGATTCCCACCCTGCGAGTTTATGTAATTGAGCTGTACACTAACCTGTGCTTTGAGTGGATGTTCCTTTAAGATCTGTTGTCTTTCTTTTCCCAGTGAGAATTTAGTCTCTGTAGAAAAAGAGTCATCAAAATTTACTAAACTTTCATTAACGACTTCTGTATAATGTGGAATGCACAAATGAGCTAAACTTGATTTCGCAATAATAACATCAAATGCAAATAAAAATTCCTCAAATTTTACATTGACTATGAAATGGCATTAAAAAAAGAGTAGGGCCAGGTTAGCTCAGTGGTTAACGTGCGAGGCCTTTGAACTGGTAGAATTGCCGTTCGGTACTCACTGTGACCCTCGATTTATTTACGTGTGATGTAAGTAAACTTAGCACTTCGACACTTGCAGAGTACGTGAAACAATCAGTCCCAAGTCTGTACGATGTCAGATATTCGTTAAAGGTCCTCTGCCCTAAATTCACTTGAATTAGGCAAGAGGACTAGGGTAGCTCAGTGGTTAACGTACTCACCTCTGGGCTGGTAGTCCGGGGTTCGATACTCACCTGGCCCTCGATTTATTTACGCGGGAAGGGAATCTCTAAGCACATCGTCCCTCTGAGAGCACGTTAAGTCATCGATCTCAAGCCTGTACGATGTCAGGTACTCGCTAAAGATCCCTACTTAAGTAGGGACAAATTTTGCACTTGAGTTAGGCAAAATTTAGGACTCCCAATGAACTATCTGTAGAATCATCGATCAAACAAAAAGCTGGTAAACGGCTGAACCTATCACCCTCTATGGGATCCGTTCAAATAATAAAAAAAAAATAGTCAAATTTGGGACTCCCAATTTGGAATCAATCCTTGAGAAATGTTATAATCCCTTGAGGAATCAGCAAAGAAGGGCTGAGTTTTGTCAATCCCTCATCCTATCACAAAAAAAAACGACAGTAAAATATTTTCAAGAAGATTTTCAAAAAGTAATCACTATTTGAAGTTTTGTATAAACATTTTATTTATATTTTGTTTATTTTTATTTTTAATTGACAATCCCCAAATGAGATTACTCTCAAGGTTTGTTAAGATATAGCTACTAGATAGGGAATCTTTATTGTAAATCAACAATGATGATAAAGGGGAAACCACTTGAGTAACTCGTGAAGTTACGTTTATGGACCCCATTATAGAAACTTATACTGTGATTACAATCGCCTAAATTAGGCCTTTACTAGAGATAATGCGCTTCTATATACTTGCCGTCATTACGCCAAATCTTTATTTAGTAGTTTTGTACAACTTAATTTGAACAGCTATTTTAATGAAGAAAACTCTGTTATTTTCTCTACTCTATTATTTTTCACTCTGTAAAATACAAAAATGCTCTAAGTAGATGGGATTTTTCAAAAGGTTATTTACCTAGATAAGTACATCACATTCTATACCTTACTTTATTATATATTTATTCCTAATAAACAATACTCTTCCCGAGTTATAACTAAAAGAATTGTTTACAATTCACCGTTTAAACGTTGAAGACATAACAAAATGATTATCCTTAATAATTAAAATACATTATAAGTTGTACAATAACAATTAGACATACATTGAAAGTTGTACATTGATCGACCAACCAACGACCACCGATTCTTTCCGCGCACTGTAGTGCGCAGTGTCATGGCACGGACTGATGAATCACTATTGATGAATTTTAATACTGCTGTGTTTGTGGAGTCAATACATTGATGATTTGACAAACATTGTAAGTTGTATTTTGGTGACGAAAAATTATTTCAAAGTTGTGCATGGATGATTGGAAATTCATTGTACGTTGTTTACCATACGAATACGTATTTTTTTTCTTTTTTTAAATTCTTTATTGAAACATTCTCCACACAAGGTATTACATGTTGTAATATTCTTTTTTTTTACAATTTATATAATATATATATATATATATATATATATATATATATATAACTAAAATATTTTGATTTTGATGAAATGAAAATAATAGCCAAAGAAATGGATGAACAGAGAAGGAAAACTCTGGAAATGTTATATATTAGAAAGAACCAGTCATCCATTAATTATAGAAGTGACATTTCAAATTTAAATAGTATTTATTCGGGTGTGTTAAGTTAAACATTGTTGATAGATGAAAAATTGTGTTAGTGACTTTTTGGTTGTCTGGTGAAATTTGGTTACCTTGCTTGTTATTTCAGTTCAGTGTCACATGTTCATTTAGACTTCAGTTGTTGTTAAAATCCACAGACTCATTTTCTTTGTAAAATAATTTGTAATATAATACTTAGTTTTTCTGTTTCAAAATTTATACTTCTGTAAGTTTTCTCACTAACCTATAGTCAAAATTTCTATTGTAATTTCTTAATTGTAACTAATTGCACTTTTATGTATGATCGATTTTTGAATGATTGTATTATTTCTTATGTTTCCTCTGTTTTTGTAGGCCTATGAAAAAGGTTTTAAATAAAAACCGAAATGTTGGCAATGAGAGTTTAATTTGAACCTGAAGAACTGACCGAGTCTCGATAAATTTTAGTTTTGTTTCTATACCACGGTCGATACTTTTATCAATATTTATATATATATATATATGGTCTTAATATGACTTTGGAATACGTATCGTGAATACGATTACTTTAGTGAATACGTTGTATTCATATTACAATACATTTTAAATTGTCATTTGGTATATTTTTATTGACAAAAACAACAAATACATTATATATTACACACATTCACACACACACACATGCACATACACCACATACACACATGCTCGCACATAAATAAGATGTGCATATATATATTAATAGGTAACTTTTTAAAATTAAGCAATTTGCTTTGTATAAAGAGAAATAAGGAGAAAAAGATTGATTGTCCAGGCCTGCTTTAGAAAAAATTGTTTTTAGATGAATTGTTCTTTAGATAAATTGTTTATAGATGAATTGTTCTTTAGGTAAATTGTTTATAAATGAATATTGCTTTAGGGAAATTGTTTATAGATTAATGGTACTTTAGATAAATAGTTAATAGATGAATTGTACTTTTGGTAAATTGTTTATAGACGAATACTACTTTAGATAAATTGTTTATGGACTAATTTTACTTTAGAAAAATTGTTTTAGAGATACTTGCCGGTTCCTTTGTAATTTTGTGTATATACATAAAATCAAAGTTTAACAGCAATACTATTGATTTGGAAGCAGTTCGCCTTTGGACTAATGTATATACAAATATATACATTGTATTGGCAATAGTATATTTGCCACTACCTATTATGTGAAACTGGATTTCCCCTTTAAACTACCATAGAAACCAAATACCGAAGTAGACTTAATGCTGGGGCTAACTTGAAAATCAAACTCTCAACTATAAAGCCAAAAATGATTACAAAACAAACTCTATGTTAAAATTGCTAGTAATTCTGTTTTAGGTGTTATGCACTTGTAGAAAATATGAAAATTAAAATCTTTTAGTTTTGAATTTTGAATTGCAGTAATTTTACTTTTTTAACTGTTTTTAAACATACAATACTATTTAAAAAGGCATATGAAAATATATATATTATGATTGTATGAAATCATTAGAATCTGGGGTTCCTGGGAAAGTTACTGGAACCAAAAAGGGTTCCGTGTCGAAAAAAGTTTGAAAAACTCTGATGTTGGCCGTAATAGGAAATCAGTGTGTTGTTTCTTTTATCTTGATTTTTATTGATCCCATTATAACAAATATAACTGATCAAGTAGCTGGATATTTTAGTAAGTAGAATAATGCAAAGCTCTTATTGTATTGAACCATTATATGAATGAATGCAGCAATTGTATTCATTATGTCATATTATTCCAACTCTAGAAAATCATGTTGCGTGTTCAACTACCTACAAGCTATTGTTTGGCAATCTAAATATTATTACTGCCATATCAAGTCAATGTTGATCGAATTAATAATGCACTATCAAGTAGTTGTTACAGCCAAATTTATTTGCAGTGACTTAACTAAAAATTTATTTCGAAATTATTTAAAAAAAAAAATGTTAGAACATTGTCCTTGTCCTTCATTTAAACAAAAAAAAAAACAAACGCATTTAATTTTATGATTCTTAAAAAAAGTTTAAAATAAAACTAAATCATCATATTGAAAAGTTTTATATGTATTGAAAGAATTAGTCGATTTCTAACTATCTTAAGATATGGTTTATGTAATATTATAATTTATAATTCAACATAATACCAAAATAGTTCAAAAGAAGATTGTACCATAATTTATGATTATACTAAACTTGAAAATGTACCTAACGGAAATAATAACCTGTTTTGACTCTGACTAAAACTGCTTGTTACGGTTGGAAGATCTTAGTCGCGCTTTTTTTAATGTACTCGTATATATCCCACCTACCCTCCCACTTACACCTCCCTCCCTTCTCCATACTTTATTTCCTTAGTTAGTTGTTAACTGTACCATAGTTAAGTTGTTCTTTATACCATAGCCTTAGTTTTGATTATAATTTTAGTTTATAGATTTTTTACCTGAAGATGGCTAATGTAAGCTGAAAGCTTTTGTGTTAGATTAAGTCGTAAATTATAGTGTTAGAATAAAGTTTTAAAATGTTTAGTGTTTACCTTCATGTCGTTACCAGAACTCCTCTGGAAAATACCCGAGAGTTACCGTAAACTAGTGAGGAAACTAGAAAAAATCAGCCATAAATTGGTCAACGCAGATTCTGCTGCCAACTTTAATAATACCTGTTTGAAAGATCTGCTGCCATCATACAAAAATAATATATATATATATATATATATATATATATATTCAGGTAACTCACCACAAATTAAAGAAGATAGTCGCTCTAAGGCCTTTCGCTTTCACGTCGTCAGAGAGCAAGTGAATACAAGTTGTGAAGTTACCTGAATTTGTGGTGAGTTACCTGAATATTTATATCACGTGTTATTGTGACAATTTTCTATATATATATATAATGTAAGACTTCACGATTGTGTAGCCATTAATAGTTAGCCACTATACTTACTTGCTTATCGCAAAATTATCGTAAAAACTCTTGTTTTCCCATTTTCTTATTGTGGTTTGATCATTGATTGTTTTTTTCACGTGTTTATGTGAAATCTTTTTATTGACTTTATATATGTATCCTAAGCCTTTCGACCATATAACCACCAAAAATCAAATCAGGCCGACTAGTATAACATGCTGCCTTTTAGCCACTTTAGAACGGAAATAATAACCACGTACGGATAAAATATATCTATAAGATGGGTAGCTATAGATTTAGATTTGAATAACTAGAATTACAAATATAAAGCGTAGATAAACAGATAACTCAACATTAATTAGTTTATGAGTAGGTAATTTCTATATTGTAAAATATCAGCATTCTTATCCCTTATGATAGGTAAGTATGTATGAACAAATTGTAGGCCCAATGGGTTAATGTTATTGGGTTATCTATTGCTTGCTGCCCATGGTGTTCTGAGGTTCGCGTGTTTTAAACCACCCTGGATGGACTTCTCCAAACGCTTAGTTTGCATTGTTCGAAGTTTCATTGAAAATATTTCAATAACGTTAAATATTGACTTTAGATAGGTTGATTTGTTATGGCCATCCTACGAGAGAACACACATCACATAGACTAAATATTGACCCTTTTGTGATACTACACAATGAAAATTATACATTAGGAGTCCTAAATTTTGCCTAACTCAGTTATATTTGCAGTAGGAACCATAAGCCTGCTCAAATTTTACGACAGCTTAACGTCTCTCTCAGGGATGAGGAGCTCTTTTTAACCCCGCGTGAATAATTCGAGGGTCATAGTGGGCATCGAACCCAGGATCTACCAGTCCGGAAACAAGCACGTAACACTGCCTGCTCTTTTGATTTGAAATAACTCAACAGGCAAAAAGATTATAATGTCCTTCTAGGTCAGAGGTTCCTAAAGTGGGTTCCGCAGAACCCAGGAGTTCCGTGAAAAACATTTTTCTAAAAACTTTTTTTGTGCGTATGGATTTATTCTATATTTCTTGTGAATCATGAAACCAAATAAAGTTTATATCTACATATATCCATAAGTAGAAGTTGTTAAAATTTTATTCATATTTAGGATGAATCACTAGTCAGTTTTTGGAACTATCTGATTCCCGAATATCCTGCTATTGCAAAAGTAGCACTTCACACATTACTGCCATTTCACACTACCTACTTATGTGAAGTTGGATTTTCCTTTTAAACTGCCATATAAACTAAATACCGAAGTAGACTTAATGTTGGGGCTAACTTGAAAATCAAACTCTCAACTATAAAGACAAAAATGAATGAAAAACAAACTCCTTGTTAAAATTGCTATTAATTCCGTTTCATGTGCGAGTATTATGCACTTGTGGAAAATATGAAAATTAAGATCTTTTAGTTTTTAATTTTTATTCGAAAAATACACATTGCAGTAATATTACTTTGTAATTGTTTTTAAAAATACATTTTATTTAAAAAGGCATATGAAAATATTTATATTATGATTATATGAAATCATTGGAATCTGGGGTTCCCGGGAAAGTTACTGGAACCAAAAAGGGTTGAGCGGCGAAAAAAGTTTGAAAAACTCTACTCTAGGTAAACTGTCCATATTTTTCTTCTATCTACATTGTTGACAACATAAAGTTTATCACGCTATATGAGCATACTTCATGGATTTCATGGACAGTTCATGGCACTTAGCCAATATCATACATAAGCTAACCTTAGCCATGTTTTATAATCACCCTCTATTAATTGCATTAACTAAAACTTTTTCTGAGGCAAAGTTTAATTCATTGCTTTCTAATATTCACACTTCTAAGGCTATCAACTTTTAGTGTTGTTTTAGTGCTGAAATTGTGGCTTATTTATTATTTGGCACCTATTTTAGTAATGGGCGAGCCACATTACCTGTTGATTCTACATTAGAAGCACTAAATTTTTCCTAACTCAAATATATTTAGAGTAAGGATCTTTAGCAAGTAACTGACATCGTGCAGGCTCGGGACCGACGTGACGGACGACGTGCTCACATTTATCCACCTCCCGATAAATATAAATCGAAGGCCAGATGGGCATCGAACCCTGGACCTTCCAGTTTAGAGGGTAGTACGTCAACCATTGAGCTAACCTGACCACTTTCTAAGGTAAAATAATACGACTGTAAGTTGTTAGTACAACTAAAAATTACTTATGGTATATCTCGTCTAAAATAATCGGAGTTTTTCATCAAAAAAATGTCTGAACTATAAAAATATCTACTCTGTCTGGAATTTTATTTACAGAAAGAAAGTATGACATGAAATACTGCAAAATCCATTCGTATTGTCTTCACATTAAGAAGACAAACGTCTTATAAGAGCTGCTGTCCTATTTCAATAGCAAACAGAATGTAATAACTGGATGATGTTTCAAACAAGTACGATTACTGTTGTAGCGTAAGAAACTCAGTGAAATAGCCAACACTTATAGAAATTTAATAATATAAACAACGCGTTTCGAACACGTTTCTTCTTCAGGTATTAACTAAAAAATACAATGACATCAGTGAGTCATCTACAGTATAAAGTATATAGAACAAAATAAAATAAGGAAACAGAGATGTACATATCGATGGATGAGTGTCTGTGGTACTTCTAACTAGATAGGATGGGAACGTGAGGGTGTGTGGACTGTACATCTGTTTCGTATTGGAAAGCAGGTAGATTTCTTTTTTATTGTACTTAGAACACTGCGTGTTTGGAATGCATCATTTATATTATTACGTTTCTATATCAGAGGACAATATCATTAACTTGTTTACCCTGCAATGAGTATATACAATTCTAACATAGTGCAATCAGTTATTATGTGGTATTAATCGTATTAAATTTTTCTGAGGTAAAATTGATAAACAAACAAAAGTCTCCACACAAATAAAGTTATATTCAAACTCGTTTCGAACACTTTGTGTTCATCATCAGGAAGACACCAAGGATTTGGTGCTGACGGGTTGGTCCAGTGAAAACAACCTTGTTCAAAAAGCATTGAATAAAATTTCATTTGTGTGGAGACTTTTGTTTGTTTATCCATTTTACCTCAGAATGAGTAAATACCACACAATATCGGTTTGCACAACTAATGATTTAATTAAATTTTTATATGTGGAGACTATTTTTTTGGCTTTTTACCCTACAATGAGTATATACCACATAATAAGTGATTTGACTACGTTAGAAGTATGAGTACTTGTACCCTGAGCTCAGTTATATGCTAGAATTGTCAATATTCAAATCTCATAATGATGTTGGAGGAAACTAATGAAGTAATGGAGGTATAAAACATACAGGTTACTGTTCTAATCGAGTGCTAGAAGCCGTTAATCCTAGTATACCCTGTCATCATTTCCTAATCAATTGAATGGAAAATCGCTGTGACTGAAGTTAGCCAAAATTACATTTGCATTAAACGGCCTGAATGCAGGCAATGGCAAAAATAGTCTACTTTGTTGGAGCAAACGAACAAACTGACTTTAAAGTACTAAATAGTTATAACAACGCATGACTAACGGACGTACTGTAAAAACATCGGGTCAGGTACTACTAAATGTTATTATGCACACTCGGGTCTAGTACTTTTAAATGTTATTAAGCACACTGGGGTCTGGTACTGTTAAATGTTATTACGTACACTCGGGTCTAGTACTGTTAAATGTCATTACGTACACTCGGGTCTGTACACACACTCAGGTCTGGTTCTGTTAAATGTTATTTCGCACACTCGGGTCTGGTACTGCTAAATGTTATTACGCACACTCGAGTATGGTACTGCTAAATGTTATTACGCACACTCAGGTCTCGCACTGCTAAATGTTATTACGCACACTCGAGTATGGTACTGCTAAATGTTATTAAGCACACTGGGGTCTGGTACTGTTAAATGTTATTACGTACACTCGGGTCTAGTACTGTTAAATGTCATTACGTACACTCGGGTCTGTACTACACACTCAGGTACACACACTCGGGTCTCGCACTGCTAAATGTTATTACGCACACTCGGGTCTGGTACTGCTAAATGTTATTACGCACACTCGAGTCTGGTACTGCTAAATGTTATTACGCACACTCGGGTCTCGCACTGCTAAATGTTATTACGCACACTCGAGTATGGTACTGCTAAATGTTATTACGCTTACTCGGGTCTGGTACTGCTAAATATTATTACACACACTCAGGTCTGGTTCTGTTAAATGTTATTTCGCACACTCGGGTCTGGTAATGCTAAATGTTATTACGCACACTCGAGTATGGTACTGCTAAATGTTATTATGAATACTCGGGTCTGGTACTGCTAAATGTTATTATGCACACTCGGGTCTCACACTGCTAAATGTTATTACTCACACTCAGGTCTAGTTCTGTTAAATGTTATTACACACACTCGGATCTGGTACTGCTAAATGTTATTACGCACACTCGAGTATGGTACGTTAAATGTTATTACGCACACTCGGGTCTGGTTCGGTAAAATGTTATTACGCACATTTGGGTCTGGTACTGCTAAATGTTATTACGCACACTCTACGCACACTTCTTATAGTCTTGCTTCTACCACATTATAAAAAAAAAATTTTATCAACCATGCTGGTTGTTTCTTCTTTTATCAAACAACCCTTCAACTTATCGGAAAGGCTATCATAAACTCTTAGATAAAAACTATACACCTCTTTTCATTGTTATCTATACATTCTTGTTATCTCTATATTATTGTTATCTCTGCATTGTTGTTATAAGATTTCTATTGCACTGCTATTCAAAATAGGAAAAAAACAATTAAAACTAAAAAGAATATTATGTAGAACAAGTGCCAGAGCTAAACACGCGAACTATTTCATGCGCATGATCAGATGCTAACGTTGACACCTCAATGAAAACAAGTAGCATTTCTAGATAAAAAAAAATCATATATTGCTAAATGAAATATACATGTACATGTTTATGTTCTGTTTCATTGTCAAGATTTATTCTATCTCTTGTGTCACACAATACAAATTTACATAACTGTGTTTTAATTAATTTCTTCTCCTTTATATACATGTTTTAAACTTTAATTTATTTACACCAGCAGAATGCACGCTAAAGTATATGTATTACTGTAATCTACATGCTAAAACATCGCAGATATTTCTAATTTAACCAATCCCTATCTTAGTTATTTCTTAACTATATATTTTTTTTAGAATCTCAAAAAAATTTTGACGTCCATGGTTTAAATGTTCATGCATAGTAGGTTTTTATTAAATATACAAATAACTGATTTATGAATCCATAAGTTGTGCAATCTGTAATTGTGTGGAATTTACTCATTCTGAGGTAAAATGGATAAACAAACAAAAGTCTCCACACAAAATGAAGTTTTATTTAACAGCAACAAGGCGTTTCAAAAACTTTGTGTTCATCATCAGGAAGACACTATAATACAAATTAAATCTAATTATGTAACTGATTAGATATAATTTGTATTATAGTGTCTTCCTGATGATGAAAACAAAGTGTTCGAAACGCGTTGTTGCTGCTGAATAAAACTTCATTTGTGTGGAGTCTTCTGTTTGTTTATCCATTTTACCTCAAAATAACTGATTTATGTTCATTGATACGAACCACAAAAGTAAACATTTATTTATAAAAATAGATTGGAAATTTATTTGGAGTTGGAATAACAGATTTAATTATTTTTAAGTCTTTTTAGTAAAAAAGTTGATTTTTACATCAACAAGTTGATTAAATCAACTTGTTAAATTTGATTGTTAAATCTTGTTAAATCAACAAGTCCAGTTGATATAATATAAACGTAATACAGTTTTACTATATGTAGTAGAACTATTTTACGTATAATTATATATAATTACATATAACAAGAACTATAATTATATGTATATGTATAATTATACTTATTAGAACTATAATTATACGTATAATTACATATAACAGGTTGATTGACTGCACAGTTCGTTGACTTGACATCACTTGTGAGTGTACAGTGTATCCCAATTAATCAATTGTCTAGTTTAATAAAAACCAACAATAGTTTACTTGTCCTCCTTTCTCTTAAAAACTTCCACATTACATATTTTATAAAAATAACATTATTTGTATTCATTATTTTATTTAACGTTTAAACACTGTAACAATCCAATAGTTACAGATACCTAACTTCTGGATTTTTAAAATGTAAATATTATTAAAAGGTTACATTCAGATTCTGAAAACATTTAATAGAAGAGATTTTTTTTCTTTTCATATGTAATTTTCACTTTGATTAAAATTTGAAGAAAATAAGAATTTTTTGCTCCTATTTTGACCATATTGTTTCTTTAGTATTAAAGTAAATAATTTCAGGTGAATACCGAAATGCATAATATAAAATACATAAATTTGAATTATTATTAAACAAAAAATACTGTCTCCATTTATTGTTATTATTATTAACAAAGTAATGATTCATACAAAACGATTTATTATACAAGATCATGTATAATAAATCTACTACAACCATCGTCCAACCTTCTTTGATTTACTCTGTACAGTATCCATTAATTACAATATTCAAAACTGGCTTCATTTTCATATTATGAACTATTTTGCTTTTTGTAAAAAGATTTGCAAAGATACCCAATAATAAATGTCTAAAAATAAAAATAGAAACATTAAAAAGAAAACAGAAAACAGCCAGAGTGTCGTTTCATGAGGCGTAGAACTAAGTAATACAGCTGTAGGCTGTTTTCTTCTTTTGTCTTGATTACAGAAAGAAAAATCTCTACAAACAGTCATTGCTTTTTGTTTTTCTCGGTGATTGTTATTTTTTGTTGCTGTCACAGTTGTAGATCAGTAGCAAACCTTCAAGGTTATATTTGTGTTTTGTTTCGTTTTTCTATCAAAAAACTAGTATTTTTTTTTTTTTACTTGTGCAATCTGTTATAGCGTGGTATTTACTTATTCTGAAGAATTTCAATAAAATACGTCTCCGTACAAAAAAAAAAGGTTTGTGTTAAAAAGTAACAACTTGTTTAGAACTCGCCTCTTAGAACCAGGTTAACGTACTCGCCTCTGATCTGGGTAAGTCTGGAGTTCGATACCCACATGGCCCTCGATTTATTCACGCGAGAGGTGAATAAATCTGAATACGTCGTCCCTCGGAGAGGACGTATAGCCGTCGTCCTGTACGATATCAGGTACTCGTTAAAGATCACTACTCTAAATACACTTGAATTAGCAAAATTGCTTAATTGATCAAACAAAACGATCGTAACGAGCTGACGTTTTTAACACACTACGGGATTGCTTTCAAAAAAAAAAATATCTCATTTCAAACACTGAGTGTTCTTCATCAGGTTTACGTCTAAAAAGCATAAATGTCTATGCTTTAATAACATAAAAATGAATGACTTTGAGGTTGAGTACAATTAATTGAATGTCGAATAGCACTGTCGAAGGGAAAATACATCCTATGCCTTATAAACTTCAATAGTACTCTTTACCATTCAATTAATTAAATTCAATGTTCAATTAGTTCATTTGTTTAAAAAAAAAGTCGCGTTTCAAACACTGAGTGTTCTTCTTCAGGTCTACATCTAAAAAGAATAAATTTCTATGCTTTAATAACATAAGAATGAATTACTTTAAAGTTGAGTACAATTCATTGAATGGTGAATAGCACTGTTGAGGGGAAAATGCTATTAAAGCGTCTTACAAACTTCAATAGCACTATTTACCATTCAATTAATTAAATTCGATTTTAATTATTATTTCATTTTTACTTTAGTAACGCTCATAGATATCTTTGTTTTTCTTAGATATAAACCTGAAGAAGAACACTAAGTGTTCTATTGTTAGTTTTTATTAAACTAGACAATTGATTGATAGTCCTTTCATTGATTTAAAATAAAAACACTCAGTGGGATACACTGTACAAACGCGTAGTTTGTTTTAATATAAAGCTCTTTTGTTTGTAGACGTATTTTTTTAATCAAATCCGATCCAGTAGTATTTGTAATAACTAAGATTCATAAGTTTTAAAAATGTTACTCGGATTTTTATTAATATTATACAAAATTCTTCGTAATGAAGACTAAGAAAAACATGATAATGCAAAAAAAAAGGGGGGAAAAAAACGCAAATTGGAAAACAATTATTAAGGTGATTTGACGAGGCGACGAAGCATGAAATTACTTTTCGAACCCCTTGTAATACAAGGGGATCTGTAAAAGAATAAACGACGGAGGGGGAAAGGTGTTGATGCTATTAGAACTAAATTGGAAGCTAACCAAAACAGAAATATATTTATACAATTTGTATAAAAATAACTAATTATCAATGACTAAACGGTGAAAAAAGTATCCGTTGTAAAAAACACAGGCTTTGTATTTATCGACATAAAGTGCGGTCTTTATTACTTACTCTAATTTAACCCTGCATGTCAGAAACGAGTTCTGAAAAAAGAACTGAATACAATTAAAAAGATGGTTATTATTACAAGGATATTATGAAAAGGGTTTATTATTATTATTACAAGTTATTATTAGATAGTTATTATTAAAAAAGTAAAGTTTAAACGAATGAAACATCTTAATACAATAAAGTAATGAAGACACTCATGAGGATTTTGGTCATAAAAATTCAACTCTTGATTATATGCCGACGTTTCGCCAAAAGTTGTTTGTCATTTTCAAGTCTTGTTTTAGAGGAAACACTATTTAACTGTCAATGCCATCCGATAAAAGCATGGACGGTTAAATAGTGTTTCATATAAAACAAGCCTTGAAAATGCCAAACAACTTTTGGCAAAACGTCGGCATGTAATCAGGAGTTGAATTTTGTATGACCAAAATCCTCAAGAACCCCCTTCTGTGAATTTGAAATATCAGTGGTCGAGAAGCTATATCAAAATTGAAATCTATATATAAAGTTCGTGAGTTTGTTTCTTTGTTTGTTCACTCATTTTGTTCAATCAATAAATAAAGGAGGAATATATTCAAGAATAATAAAAAATTAAAAAAAAAATTACTCTATTCGAAATTATACTAGGCGAAAAAGATTAGACAAGTGAATGTTGGTGTATTGACAAAGTCGTATAACGTTTTCGTATTTCAATTTTAAAACAGACAATTTAGAGGTTGGTTGAATGTCGACCTAGATGGTGATATTAGTGTTTCTGAACCAAATGGTGTCATAGAGGCTGTTTAGTTAGAAACAGGTAGAGGAAGGTAGCTTATCTAGTAACAATATGGCAACTTCAATTGTCTAGGGGAGGCGACTACAAACAAACAACCACCCAGACATGTACCCATACGGAAAATTACCCTTATTCAGTCTGGTCTAACATATAGAGGAAATACATGGCTTTATTAACCTTAGTTAAAATAAACTTCTTATTTTATTAAATAACTAGCAGTCGTGCCAATCTTTGGCGGTTATTTTACAAAACTTCAGAGATGATACGCGGCTTTCCAGAAATATTATTATAAATTATAAAAAAGTATAAAATTAGTACAGTGCATAACTGTCATTAGATTTGGAGTTTCTTTTACATTTTGAAACTTTAAATACTGAGCATAAATTTGGTTTTAGTCTACGCATACTTCTTATTTAACGTGCTGGTAGGTAGTTAACAATTTTTCAAAGAAAAGAAATTACGATAAACGCAAACTAAAACTAAAATACCTGTAGATCTGTACAGGTTTTGTCTCTAAATTGCTTAAAACTGACTCATTTCAAGTTATCGTTACGTTTAATCCATTAAAGAAACTGAATTCACCCTTAGAAACATTTCTGTCTGTATTATGTTTTTATTTTGAAAATGTACAGGTATTTTTAGGTGCTTGATACTGCAGAAAGTAGCTATTGTTAGTTGTTATACATGAGTAGCTAGCCAAACACAGTCTAAAAGTCTATAATTTCACTTCCATCTTCAATCTCCAATCCATTCAAATCGTATATTTTAAGTTAGGCATACACAAATCTACTGTCAAAGTTTCAGCTCACTATGACTTATGGTAGAGAGACAAACAAACGGAGAGACATTTTTCAAAAGATGGAATCGGTTTCTCTAATGCATAAAAAATCAAGATAACAGGAAATGTGTCAGTTCTAAGGAATATACAGACAATACCTTACATATATACTTATATACACTTTTTCGGTGAAAATACGATTCGAAATACACAAATACAGTTGAATGTACATAAAGAAACATAGAGAAATTAAAATCACACACTTACAGTCTCTAATTTTTGGTTGAACCGTCTTCAGGAGAGATAAGTCGCAACAGTTTTAGTCTCCAACCGTCTCTGTACCAGTGCGCTTGGTTTCCCTCTCTTATCTCTCCTGAAGACTGTTCAACCGAAAAGTAGAGACTGTAAGTGTGTGCTTTTAATTGCCTATGTTTCTTTATGTACATTGAACAATATACTTATATATATATATATATCAGTTCACAAACATTTTCATTTGTTTCTCATCGCCTTACCAACTCTGTTATATTCCTTTTTCCTGCTTTTAGGTATTTTTCACGGTATTCCTTTTTATACTTCTTTTATCTTCCTGCTGTTTATTTTACCTTCAATCAACCAGAACTGCTTTTCTTAATTTTTAATTTTAATATTAATTTTCTTCTGATCGTCTTTACTTCATTACTTCCTGAACCGGGCGCGCGTGGCAGAAGGTCGGTTGCCGGGACGGTTTCCTGCCGTTGTGTTTCCGGCGTGCTTGGTCACCCATTCTCTCTTTTCTCCTGAAGACGGATCATCCGAAAATTTGAGTTTGTAAGTGTGTCTCTTTCTCTGTGTGTTGCTTCGTTTGTGAACTGATTTGCGTCCAGTTTGGATCGTTTTTTCGAATTTTAAGTGGATATATATATATATATATTATATATAACAATTAAAATAAGCAGTGACACATAAACAGAAACACAACAAAGACTCACTTTTCAATATTTCGACCGCCTTTACGGTCGAAATATTGAAAAGTGAGTCTTTGTTGTGTTTCTGTTTATGTGTCACTGCTTATTTTAATTGTTATTTGTCCTGCCGGACCGTTTTTCGTTTATCATGGTATATATATATATAATTATTTAGGTATATAAATTAAATACATATCATTGACGATACAAAAACTCAATACACTATATCTATTGCATTTAAAGATTATTATACATAAAGATCATTTATAATCAACGGATGTCAGAGTTGAGATAGAAATTCTCTGATTTGTGAACTCCATTAAAATTTTAAATATACATACTTTAACCTTGTTTATGCTTTCTGAGTTAATTAGCTTGTAATAATAGAAATACGTTTGTCTCCAAAATTAAAAAAAAAAAAAACAAAAAAAGCATGTTGATTGCGATGTTTCTAATTTAACAAGACCCAGTGAGATGTTTAATTCTCAAAATTAGATATGATTTATGTCCTTCTATGTTAATTTAAATTAACATTAAAGAGTTAATTAACTTTTCATAATAACAAACCAAAGTCATAAAGATTACTTTATGTATAAATAATGAAAGAATTCATTTCAAAGCAATAATCTAACGACCAACGAATATAAGCATGTACAACAGTGTATGTTGTAAATAGCAGTTCCAGACCAGAGGCCCACTACTGCTAGATTCTCATCCAGTCAGTCTGTCAGGGAAAGGTGTTCTCTTCGTGCTCGTATTTTCTTGCGTCTAGCAATAATATTATTTAACATCAGGGGTTAAGTTTAATCAGTGGTTAACGTACTCGCCTCAAAACTGGTAAGTCAGGGGTTCGATCTTCACATGGCTCTCGATTTATTCACGTGAGAGGTGAATAAATCTGAGCACTTCGTCCCTCGGAGTGGATGATAAGCTGTCGGTCCCGAGCGTGTACGATGTCAGGTACTCGTAAAAGATTCCTAGTCTAAATACCCTTGAGTTGAATGGCCGACCCCCCACAAGGGTCTACAGTTTTAGGTCTACCTTAGGATCCTTAAGGATTCGGTCGACCCCGTCCGAAGAGGGAAGTACCCATTACCCCGGGATCAGGGGTTGCAATGATTGACTCCTCTGGGTCCCGTTCTGGGTGCTCTTGGACTAAATGTTATAGTAAAGAAGGGATTAAAATCCCTTGTCTGCCAAACGCCACCTGGAGTGAGGAATTGGCAGGAGGAGATCTGTGTCTCGTTCGCTAGTTAATAATAGTGCATGAAAGGGAGGGTGCCATTCACACCCATCCCGAGTTCCTTTAGAGCCAATAGAAAGCAACTACCAGTGTTCCAGCCCACTTAGCTGAGATCGTGGTCCGTACCTACTGGTAAAGGCTGGGATTTTTAGCAACCGCTCCCTCGGTTGCTAAGCAGGCATCCGCCCGAGAAGTTACTGCTTCTCACGCAGCGACCCGAAGGTCTACCCAACCTGGGTGAAAACCACAGCCACCACGAGTCCAACCTCAATGGTGGGCTGGAGAGAGAAAAACTCTCGCCAGGGGCTTCCCTCCACCCGTAGTACCGACTTATTTTAAGAGTTTTGGATCAAACTCCGGACCGAGGTCCTACTGAACCCGCTCAGCGCAGGTAGGGTCAGTGGCCCTTGTTGCCCCCGGTAAACACATGTATAAAGCCAATACAGTTATGGGCTAACTGCACGGCCCCGGGAGTGGCACTAGTATTGCCCTGGTTCAAAGAACCTTGTGGATTTTAAGACATCCAGCCTATGGAAAAATACCCTTGAGTTAAGCAAAATATAGGATTTCCAATCTAGATACAACAGGTTGTTTGGCTCGCCCATTACTACAATGAGTGACAAATAATAAATGAGCCGATATTTCTGCCCCTAGAAAAGCGCTAACAGGTGAAAGCCTTATTAGAGTGGACGTTCGAAAACAAACAAACAGACATACGTTTTAACATTATTCTTATTAAAATGGTCTTTTTTTAAAAAAAAAAACCAATATTATCAGGGTAATGAAAATTAATTTATTGTACATTACATGAGCAATTAACAAACATTTTTAAGAAAAAGTATTAAATCTCCACACAAAAAAAGTTTAATACAAGAAACTAAACAACGCGTTTCGAACACTTGATGTTCTTCATCAGGTTCATCTGCTCTGCTGGAGTGGTTGTTCGGCAAGTGAGAACTCATGAGTCCTTGCTTAGTCTCACCTCCCGAACAACCACTCCAGCAGAGCAGATGTAACCTGAAGAAGAATATCAAATGTTCGAAACGCGTTGTTTAGTTTCTTGTAATAAACTTTTTTTTTGTGTGGAAACTTAATATTTTTCCTAACATGAGTAAATAGCACACTAAAACAGATTGCACAAGTTAATGAAATATTTTTTAAATTGGTTTGACTAACGGTTTCACTAAAATTAAACCTTTGTTAAGTTTAATGTTTTAAATTACTGCATTCACTTTTCTTGATATGAGTTGTTAAATTATTTCTTTGACTCACAATGCTAGTTTAAATAATTGAATATATTGTGAAATATTAGCCGAATTTATCAAACATTATTTATTACTTATAAATTAGGGAAAGGAGGGGTGACCAGATCTTAAAACGAGCTAAATTCAACAAACCCTTTGTGTTCTTGAATCGTTTGTTGTATGCAGAATAACCCTGAGTAGCCTATAATCAACACTTCTGTCAGTATGCAAATTAGCCAAAATAACTAACAATCAGTTTAATTCCTTGATCCATTGTAATGTGGCTACTGCATACTGCCTGTCAACAAAAACAAAACAAGATTAGCATATTTCTTTAGTATAATTGATAAACGTTTGAATTGAATATTACTGTAGTTCAGTAATAATGCTGGAACACATAAGTTTGCCAACGATTATGAATATTACTGTAGTTCAGTAATAATGTTGAAACACATAAGTTTGCCAACGATTATGAATATTACTGTAGTTCAGTAATAATGTTGAAACACATAAGTTTGCCAACAATTATGAATATTACTGTAGTTTAGTAATAATGTTGAAACACATAAGTTTGCCAACAATTATGAATATTACTGTAGTTCAGTAATAATGTTGAAACACATAAGTTTGCCAACGATTTTTAATATACGGATTTTTAATATATATGTTATTTTAAATTGTGTTAATAGTATGTAATTTACTTTTTTAATTTAATTTTTCGTAAACAGGAAAGTGATCCAAAAGGGCAGCAAACGTTTCACGGTAAATCACAGACACACTTACTGTAAGGAACAAACACACTTACTGTCTGTAATTTTCGGTTGAACAGTCATCAGGAAAGTTGAGATAGGGACACCAAGCGCACTTGTGAAGCGACTCGTTGGAGATTTATATAATATATTATTTATATTATATAATTTATATAATATAAAATGACTTAGTTATGAATGGAGATTACTTCTAACGGATTACTTTACCTTTATGAAGAAATTTAAGATAAACTTATAGGAGAATTGAATACAGGCAGGGCGGAATGTTAGTCTCTTATAGAGTTTTACTGCCACCTGGAATTAACAAATAGCTACTATACGATTACCGTGTTATGCACAAAATCAAAAACTATATGTTTTACAAATTATCAGTAGTTCTTTCGATAGAATGATTCTTTTTATATTCTTCTGTATTGTCTTATTACTAGCTGAACTATAACTCGTCAAGGTATCATTGTTAATTACTATGTAACTGATACATTCTTTTAATGTCGGTCAAATTGTGAGACTTTATCAATGATTAAAATAAATGCCAAATGAACATACACATAGATGTAAGAATAAAAAAAAGAAAATAAAGAAACATCAACTGATTTCCTGCATGATTTCAATTCACACTCACGCTCACGCACACGAACACACATGCACGCCCACACATGCCCACACACACACACACACACACACACTCACGTTCAGCACACGAACACACACACACACACACACACACTCACGTTCAGCACACGAACACACACCACACACACACACACACATGACTACACACCCACCCACACAAATAGACACACACACACACACGCTCACGTATACGAACACACACAGACACACACCCACACGAATACACACGCACCCACATGAAAACACACTTGCTCACTCGCACACATACATACACACACGCTCACGCATAAGAATACACACGCACACACACACTCGTTTGCACACATACACACTCACACATCATCGAAAAAACATCATAAAATACTTTGGGGGGACCTCAAAACATGTAAATCTGTCAAAACCTAAACATGAAATTTACAATCTCTGCTTCGCTTATAGTAAAGTAAAGATACATAATATGTTGATAAATCAGTGTTCATTCCCCACATCTCAGTGTATTATTTTTGTTCTTCAGTTCTTCATAATATTCTTTACATACAACTTAATATTTTTCTACGAAAACGTAGCATTTTTGGTCATTTTTATAAGTCTAAATGATAGTCTTTGATTTAGTAATCACTGATTATATAAATAACAATGAATTTATATTAAATAACTAAATTAAATAAATAACAAATTAATGACAGATTAAATAAAGATAAATTTAACTAGATTAAATAAATAACAAAAAATATAAAACGGCTGTAAAACATAACAGAACGTGTATTTTTATATATGGTAAATATAAAAAAATATATAAAATATATTTTTTTTTATATATGAGTAGAGAATTTAAGAAATATTTGAATCGTATATACGTTGATAATCTACAATACGAAATGATTCAACTTAATTAGCTGTTTTTTGGCTAGTGAAGTCATCGTCAATATTTATCACGATTAAAGGTTATTGTTGTTTTTCAACCCTGTTTAATAATTCCTTTGTTCGCCATTCCGCTAATTTCAGCATTTGCCTGTCAGTGATGTAGAAATTATAATGTATTTTATACAGAACTTTCGCTTAGTTTAATATTAAAATAATCTACCTTTCACTCGCATTTCCTAATATTTGTTCATTTTTGAACCAATAATTTAGTTAATACAGTTTTTTTTTTTAAATAAATTCAAATTCGTTTCGCTATCCTTTTTTTGATATCCTTTTGCATGAATTATATTTGCTATTATATTCACAGAAAAAAAGAAAAATTCTTGTAAACATGAAATTTAGCTTATATATTCCATAGTGCAGAAATAACAATATATTTAAACCATTAGTTGTGCAATCCGTAATTGTGTGGTATTTACTTATTCTGAGGTAAAATGGATAAACCAACAAAAGTCTTCACACAAATGAAGTTTTATTCAACGCGTTTCAAACACTTTGTGTTCATTATCAGGAAGACGCTATAATACATTATAAGACATATAACTAATTAGATATAATGTGTATTATAGTGTCTTCCTGATGATGAACACAAAATGTTCGAAACGCGTTGAATAAAACTTCATTTGTGTGGAGACTTTTGTTGGTTTATCCATTTTACCTCAGAATATCTAAACCAGTTTTTTTAATGAGTAAACTTATCGAATTAAAAATATAATAGTATATTATTTTTAAGATTGTTGTATACTGGCAGTAAGTCTTCTTTTAAACAAATGTTATTGAAGAGCACAGCGGCTTCAGCATTAATTATCTTCTTAGAAAGATATTCTTTTTGTCTAATAATTTTCTTGTAATCCACTGATAGCTCATAAATTAATCTACCTGATGCCATAATGATAATAGGAAAAACAACCTTGAAGAAAACTATTGAAACGAATTATATTAGACACTTCAGAAACACAAACTAAGTTAAAAACCAAAGAGATACATCTTTCGACCACATTGGGCGGTACGTTATTTATAATATACATATAATAAATAAATATATATTTATTTATTATACAATATTTTTATATTAATATATCTTTCTAACATTGTTAAATATATTGTTTACATACTATAATATTATATGTTTGTTCCGGGAAAGCTGTTACTGATGGTTTTGTGGTTATACTCGTAAATATCCTGCATTCATTACTGGGTTATTTTCCTCTTCGTATTTGTGATTACACGTGGATGTCTGTAATAATAAAAATTAAATAAAAGTTGTTCATACATTAAAAGTTAGAATAGTTTATATATTATTTGGACTGAAATAATTATTTCCTGTTAACTAAGGGTTAAATTATTGTATCAATTTCTGTATTATATTACATTTTGTTGAAGTCAGGAAAATACTAAGTGTTAATAATAAAAATTTTGGTTAAAGAAATAAAAATGGCTTTAATATATCATACTTTTCTGAAAATATATTTAAAAATCATGATTTAGTTTCTAATATATAAGCAGTAACAATGACGTTGTCCATAGCAGAGATTTCCAAAGTGGGTTCCGCAGAACCCAGGGGTTCCTTAACGGACTGTCTGGGGTTTCACATTTTACTAATTTTTTTTTTCTTTAGTAGTTCTAGATTTATTCTGTGTTTCTTGTGAATCATGAAACCGTATAATACTTATACTCATAAGTAGAAGTGGTCAACATTTTATTCATATTTAGGATGAATCACTAATCAGTTTTTGGGCTATTTGATTCCCGAATTTCTTTCTATTGTAAAAATAGTACTTCATACCTTGCTGCCACTTCCCACTACCTAATTATGTAAAACTGGTTTTTTTTTTTTATACTGCCATAAAAACTAAATACCGAAGTAGACTAAATGCTCGGTCTGACTTGAGAAACAAGCTTTCAACTATAAAACCAAAAATGATTACAGAATAAACTTTGTGTTAAAGCTACTAATAATTCTGTTTCATGTGTTACGTAATTGTGGAAGATATGAAAATTTAATTTTTTTACGTTTCTATTTTTCTTTCAAAAATAAGCATTGCAGTAATATTACTTTTTAATTTGTTTTTAAACATACATACTATTTATAAAAGCGTATGAAAAAAAATTATATTATGATGGTATAAAATCATTAGAATCTGGGGTTCCTGGGAAAGTTACTGAAGCAAAAAAGGGTTCCGCGTCGATAAAAGTTTGAAAAACTCTGGTCTATAGTTTGTATTCCAAATAGTTCAATGCATATCAAATTAATCATTTCCATTGTAATACAGTTTAACTTGATTATTTGTAATAACTCGTGACTATTATAATTTTTCTTATCAGAGTTCCTTGGTATAGCAGAGCTTTGTGTATAGTCATTACGCCTTGACTGTTAGGTTTCCACATTCTAGATAGCAGACCTTTTTATAAGGTTTACCAGATGATTCTTAATTCCTGAATTGAAGACTCGGAAAAGTTAAAAAAAGTTTGATACCATTATTCTTATATAAATAAGTTATTGTTATATTATTTATAATGCATTATATTAAAGTCTAAAAAAATGACTAAGATCTTTCAATCAAATGAAGCTCTCTTTGTAAAAGTCAAACAAATAAAGTTTTACTCTGACGAAGCCAGCTTGTTTTATTTGAACGATCTTAGTTATTTTGTCTTATTTCTTACTGGAGTTCAGCCGTTGATTTTATTTTCACGTGTTTATTGTAAAATCTTATTGAATTATATTAAATATTTATCTACTCGGATAGTTATGTTTAAAACTTGTAATCTTAAATCAGTTTCATCTTACACACTGAAAGTTTTAAATAAATTCTCTAGATGGTTAAGATTTCGACGAGTAATCCAAGCCTAATAGTTGTTACTCTCTAGTTCTTATCTTATAGGCAAAGAGTTATAACATAAATAGTTTTAGAAGTTATTTAACTTGATACTCTCACGCTACTAATTTCTAGTTTTACTTCTCTATCTTCGATAGTTTGATTTTAAACTGGGTTTTTACAAAAAAAAAAAATAAAAAAAAAACAAGAATACAATCATTAAATGTTTACTTGTAAGATATTCAATATGCGCATTTTCTTCATCATGTTGTTTTAATTTCCATATTGTGTTTTTGTGTTCGTGTCTTTGATGTTCTGTAAAGGGACTCTTCCAGAGTTATTTACAGTATTACTGTATCAATTATTTTTAAATCTGAAAATAATGACATTAATAATAATAATAATAATAATAATGTGGTGAATCATTCCATCTCACATATAAAGTAGCATTGTGCATTCTGATTGTCTTCTTCTTTTTCATTTGCATATTGTGTTGTACTTTTCTGATTTATGATATTTTGTGGAGGTAATTAAAAGCAATGTGAAAGAAATGAGTATAAGTAACCTAAATAATAGAACATTCGGAGAATTGGTGTATATTTTACCTGAAAGATTGACAAAATTATATTAGAAAATTAGAAAAGCTATACAAAAAAATGACTAGACTAAAAATAAGCAAGGCATTTAATGAATATATATATATATATATATATATATATATATATATATATATATAAAGATTTCACATAAACACGTGAAATAACAATCAATGATCAAACCACAATAAGAAATGGGAAACAAGACTAAGATCTTTCAACCGTAACAAGCGGTCTTGTCAGAGTTAAAAACTCACTTGTTACGGTTGAAAGATCCTAGTCTTGTTTCCCATTTCTTATTGTGGTTTGATCTTATATATATATATATATATATATATATATATTTATATATATATAATATATATATATATATATATATATAATAATAATCAAAATAACACTTGATATAATAGATGGATTAATTTACCACAATGAAAACAATTTTTTAAAAACAATGCTCTAAGGCCTTTCGTTAATACATCTTCGGAGAGCAAGTGAACTAAAAAAACAATAAATACTTGCTAACTTGGCTGATTGAAATTTCCAGAATTGATGGCAACCCTGAATGTGTTTAATGATGAAGTCTTCATCTGTCTAATTATCCCGTTAATCAAAACTTCATCTAATTTGTAGAGTCCTAGGCTATTGTTCATTAATTTCTCATAAAAGTTCTTTATGAGTGCACTTTCTACGATATTTCTTCTTCTTTCTGAAGACACATATATTAATTCATTTGCTTCATCCCAGTTAATCACATGATTACTGTCTCTTATGTGAATGAACAAGGCACTCTTTTCGTCCTCTCTTCTGATGGAGTATTTGTGCTGTTTTATCCTTGTAAGAAGACCTTTGCTCGTCTGTCCAATGTAAGACATTTCACAGTCAGTACATGGTATCCTGTATACACAACAGTCCTTTCTTTTTGGCTTATTGTTAACAAGTCTGTTAAACAAGTTACCATCATTACTGAACACAACAGAAACGTCCAATCTTTTCATAAATGAAGGCATATCTTTCAAACAAGGACTGTATGGAATGACTAACAAATTCCTTCTTGTGAAGTGTTCTTCATTTTTTAATATCATGGATTGTTTCACCTTTTTTATGATATTGTCGATTAACCTTTTTGGATACATTAAAGAATCTGCAATTTTGTAAATATTTTTGATTTCTTCATCTAAAAATTCCTCACTGCAAATTTTGAAAGCTCTTAAGAACATGCTACTAAAAACTGACTTTTTAGTTTTAAGTGGATGAGCCGAGAAGAAATGAACATAAGATGAAACATTGGTTGACTTCCTATGAATACTGTACTTTAATTTATCACCATTCCTATGTAAAAGTACATCCAAGAAAGGAAGTTTATTATTGTTTTCATGTTCTATTGTAAATTTTATGGATGGTACAACCGTATTGAGGGTATCCAAAAAGGTGTTAACATTTTCATTTTCAGGCCAAATACATAATATATCATCGACATATCTAAACCATTTAGCATTAGTAGGTAGTATTGTAGGTAGGTAGGTGATCTCAAAATATTCCATATAGATATTACTTAAAACTGGGGAGAGACAATTTCCCATAGCCAATCCAAACTTTTGTTTATAAAAGTTTATAAAACGTTTCAAGAAAAAAAAAAAATTTTATAAACAAAAGTTTGGATTGGCTATGGGAAATTGTCTCTCCCCAGTTTTAAGTAATATCTATATGGAATATTTTGAGATCACCTACCTACCTACAATACTACCTACTAATGCTAAATGGTTTAGATATGTCGATGATATATTATGTATTTGGCCTGAAAATGAAAATGTTAACACCTTTTTGGATACCCTCAATACGGTTGTACCATCCATAAAATTTACAATAGAACATGAAAACAATAATAAACTTCCTTTCTTGGATGTACTTTTACATAGGAATGGTGATAAATTAAAGTACAGTATTCATAGGAAGTCAACCAATGTTTCATCTTATGTTCATTTCTTCTCGGCTCATCCACTTAAAACTAAAAAGTCAGTTTTTAGTAGCATGTTCTTAAGAGCTTTCAAAATTTGCAGTGAGGAATTTTTAGATGAAGAAATCAAAAATATTTACAAAATTGCAGATTCTTTAATGTATCCAAAAGGTTAATCGACAATATCATAAAAAAGGTGAAACAATCCATGATATTAAAAAATGAAGAACAGTTCACAAGAAGGAATTTGTTAGTCATTCCATACAGTCCTTGTTTGAAAGATATGCCTTCATTTATGAAAAGATTGGACGTTTCTGTTGTGTTCAGTAATGATGGTAACTTGTTTAACAGACTTGTTAACAATAAGCCAAAAAGAAAGGACTGTTGTGTATACAGGATACCATGTACTGACTGTGAAATGTCTTACATTGGACAGACGAGCAAAGGTCTTCTTACAAGGATAAAACAGCACAAATACTCCATCAGAAGAGAGGACGAAAAGAGTGCCTTGTTCATTCACATAAGAGACAGTAATCATGTGATTAACTGGGATGAAGCAAATGAATTAATATATGTGTCTTCAGAAAGAAGAAGAAATATCGTAGAAAGTGCACTCATAAAGAACTTTTATGAGAAATTAATGAACAATAGCCTAGGACTCTACAAATTAGATGAAGTTTTGATTAACGGGATAATTAGACAGATGAAGACTTCATCATTAAACACATTCAGGGTTGCCATCAATTCTGGAAATTTCAATCAGCCAAGTTAGCAAGTATTTATTGTTTTTTTAGTTCACTTGCTCTCCGAAGATGTATTAACGAAAGGCCTTAGAGCATTGTTTTTAAAAAATTGTTTTCATTGTGGTAAATTAATCCATATATATATATATATATATATATAATAAAGATTTCACATAAACACGTGAAATAACAATCAATGATCAAACCACAATAAGAAATGGGAAGACAAGACTAAGATCTTTCAACCGTAACAAGCGGTCTTCGTCGGAGTTGGGTTTTTGACTCTGACGAAGACCGCTTGTTACGGTTGAATGATCTTAGTCTTGTTTTCCCATTTCTTATTGTGGTTTGATCATTGATTATATATATTATATATATATATATATATATATATATATATATAATATAGAATATATATTTGTGTATAAAACAAGATTTCGGAATTAAAATGTGAAATAAGAATCAACGTTCAAATCATCCTCTCAACCCCTTACCAGATGTTTCTAAATCTTTAATTTCTGTTCAGATTTGACTCTTGACGAAGAAAGCTTGTTACGGTTGAAAGAACTGAGTCATTTTTTTTTCTTTCTACAATCTTAAACGGACGTCATGGATTTTAATCTCCAGTAATGAACACAGACATTCAATCTGTGCAATCTGTTATAGTGTGGTATTTACTCATGTTAGGAAAACTATTAAGTCTCCACACAAAAAAGTTTATTATAAGAAACTAAACAACGCGTTTCGAACATTTGATGTTCATTTTCAGATTACATTTGCTCTGCTGGGGTGGTTGTACGGGAGGTGAAACCAAACAAGGACTCAGTCGAACACGTTTTTGAGTTTCTCGTAATAAACTTTTTTGTGTGGAGACTTCATACTTTTCCTAACTGTTAAACCAAAACTGACCCCGACTATTCTACCTTAATGGCAAACAGTACCATCTTCTTTACTACTAGTTATTCAAATAATCACTTTTTTTTGTTTTGATTATACCTTAACAAAATTGTTTCTTTAGAAGTTCTTGTTAGGAACTGTAAATTATTTATTGATTCTATAAAAAATAGAGAAAATCATAATACGATGAAGGAGTTATAAAGATGGTAAAAGAGTAAATCTGTAAAATATTTATTTAAACGTGTTAATGTTGCTAATATTTCTATAGTTGATATTTGATGGGGTGGAAAGGAATGGATTAAGTTGGCTGGCGATGCAGCAGGAGTGGGGGGGAGTCGATTAGGAGATATGTTTGCAGGGCAGGCGACACACAACGTCTTGCTACTCCCGTCACGTCCATGCTCCTACCAAATCAAATCACTTAAGCACCACTTTGCCAAATGACCACTTGCACTTCCTTCTTATCGTAAAAATTTTCAACCTCCCCCCCCCGCCCTTCACTCCCAACCATGTTTCAAAAACTCTTTAACAATTAGAGTATAATTCAATTTCATTTTCTTTTCTTTTGATTTATTTTATTTTGTTACTAATAAAACAGTTTTTCAGAATATTTACTTATTGAATATCGATGATTTCATAAATATTTTAAAAAAAAAGATTATCATTAATAAGAAAAAACTACAAACGTATATCATACAATGAATGTTGAATACAATATACTATAGCATGAGTATATCTTTTGCACAAGATATAGTAAGCAGGGGCCAGATCAGAATATATATTTATTGAATATCGATGATTTCATAAATATTTCAAAAAATATTATTATTAACGAGAAAATACTACAAACGTATATCTGACAATTAATATTCAATAAAATATATCATAGAATGAGTATATCTTTTGCACAAGATATAGTAAGCAGGGGCCAGATCAGAATATATATTTATTGAATATCGATGATTTCATAAATATTTCAAAAAATATTATTATTAACGAGAAAATACTACAAACGTATATCTGACAATTAATATTCAATAAAATATATCATAGAATGAGTATATCTTTTGCACAAGATATAGTAAGCAGGGGCCAGATCAGAATATATATTTATTGAATATCGATGATTTCATAAATATTTCAAAAAAATATTATTATTAACGAGAAAATACTATAAACGTATATCTTACAATTAATATTCAATAGAATATACCATAGAATGAGTATATCTTTTGCACAAGATATAGTAAGCAGGGGCCAGATCAGAATATATATTTATTGAATATCGATGATTTCATAAATATTTCAAAAAATATTATTATTAACGAGAAAATACTATAAACGTATATCTTACAATTAATATTCAATAGAATATACCATAGAATGAGTATATCTTTTGCACAAGATATAGTAAGCAGGGGCCAGATCAGAATATATATTTATTGAATATCGATGATTTCATAAATATTTCAAAAAATATTATTATTAATGAGAAAATACTACAAACGTATATCTTACAATTAATATTCAATAGAATATACCATAGAATGAGTATATCTTTTGCACAAGATATAGTAAGCAGGGGCCAGATTAGCACAAGCTTCTGAACTGGTAGGTCACAGGTTCGATACCCACCTGGCCCTCGATTTATTCACGCGGGAGTTGAATAAATCTGAGCATGTCGTCCCTCATAGAGGACTTTAAACCGCCTTATAGTTGTAGGATGTTAGGTACTCGTTAAAGATCGTTACTTTTAATACACTTGAGTTAGACAAAAGTTGGGACTCTCAATGTAGAATCAACAGGTAATGTGGCTGACCTATTACTAAAATGGATGCCACAACAATTTCTGCCACAATAAAACACCAAAAAAGGGTGAAAGCCTAATAATTGTGGGCGTGAAAAACAAACATCAATATAGTAAGACTGATATGGCTTCTCGACCACTATTGTTCAAGTTCACAGAAGAGGTTCTTGAGGATTTTAGTCATAAACATTCAACTCCTGATTATATACCCACGTTTTGCCAAAAGTTGTTTGGCATTTTCAAGGCTTATTTTTGAGGAAACACTATTTAACCGTCCATGATTTTATCTAGCAGCATCATAATAGATATGATATTATTTGTTATCATCATAACATTATCTCATATGATGATGCTAGATGAAAGCATTGACGGTTAAATAGTGTTTCCTCAAAACCAAGCCTTGAAAATGCCAAACAACTATTGGCGATACGTCGGCATATAATCATGAGTTGAATTTTTTTACTAAAATCCTCAAGAACCCCTTCTGTGAACTTTAATATGGTAAGATATCATTTGAACTTTTCTTAATTCGAATTCAATAAAAGTATATATTTTTTTAAAATCAATTTTACCAATAAGAACACGGCTCATCTCCCTATGATTATATTATAATATGTATCATAATATTTCACTACAAACGTATAATCTTCCAGCATAAATTTTAAGCTAAACTCTCCTATTTTTATACAAATGAAACTTGTTTGCAGTAAAATTTTTTTTTCTGAACTAATAATTGATATGAGTGCTACAGAATCCTATTTCAAATATTACAATAGCCGGTGCTAATGTATCTTACATTAAGGTATCATTGGATACATTTATGTAATAAATAGTATTTTTTGCAGTTTTAATATGTAACTCAAAAGAGGTGTATTTTATATGCAAATGGAATTCACCAATATTTGTTTTTTGACTTTCTGAATACAATACAGCAAACCTTAATAAGATCAACATAATAGGGTATATATAGTTATTGGGTTAGTTTCACTAAATTTAGTAATATTAGAATTATTAGTAATGATGTCTGTCATTTCTCGTGAAGTTTCTGTAGAACTCGACCGGTTTCGGGTCCGTCTGGTTCCAATCTTCAAGAGCAACTGACTGTATTTTAGTAGTTTGCACGAATAAATAAAATACAGTCAGTTATAGTCAATCGAAGGATTGTGTACAATTTGACGTTAATGCATGTAATACACAGTGGAACATGCAGGAATAAAATATAAAATAAAAACACAACAAAGAAAAAGTCAGTTGCTCTTGAAGATGGGAACCAGACGGACCCGAAACCGGTCGAGCTTTACAGAAACTTTACGAGGTATGACGGACATCATTACTAATAATTCTACTAATTGGGTACAGTTTGATATGTCAGGAAAAACAGAATCTGATTCCTTAATGAATAATGTATATTCCTTAAAATTTATATATGAAATGTATTCTTGTCTAATGACATGAGATATATTATGTCGAATGGTGTTGTTTATTATGAGGAAAAGCTGTTATTTTCTTTTTTTATGACTAAGATAGAGGTTAAAATCGATTGAAAGAGTCAATAAAGTGATAAAACAAGAAGTCAAGGCGAGATTCGTTCAGGTTACTCGAGGGGAATGTAAAAGAATCGGTGTTAGTTTTTGTTTGATAGTTTGTTGTAAGAGAAGGTTAAAGCACAAGCATGTTGGTTGTTGGGGGAATGATTTAATTGTGTGTGAGAGAGCAGAGGGAGGTTTGGGGGGGGGGGGGGGGGGGTTGTTTTATAGACTATTAAAGGCTGGAGAGAATTGGTCAGACGCTAGGTCAATCCCGCAACTTCTTTTCTGAATAATTCAGCTGTCCTCTGGAGGCTGGATCTCTCCGCCTCCACTCACTTTCTCTCTCTGTAAACCTTTCAAACACCCTCCCCCTCACCATCTCCAAACCATCTAACCTAAAAACATCAAAGCCAAATTATTCCAAACCACTATTTATGTTTTTTAAACATTAAAGCGAAAATTAATTTTAAATTTAGATTATAAAATTAATTAGATAGCTATTACTGGAAAGGTTTTTTTTTTTATTTTTAATGTTAATATGAATTCATTTCTTAGTAAACAATCTGGAATGGTTTACACCCAACATGGCTGTAGTTATATTTATACTGCACAATACTGTTTTTTTTTAAATTTTGGCTGTACGTTTTGTCAATTATAAAAAAAATAGGATCATATTTCAATGGTAGAATACCATAATATTGAATGACTCTGATCATCAAGGGGAGATAAATTTTAAATCACATCATTGATTATTTGATTGAACATTCCCTTATAACAAATTATCAAACAAACTAGACGAATTCTTTTACAATACCTACATTGAAAGGGCTGAAACTCTACCTGATTTCTTATTTTTTTTAAACTTTTTTGCCTGTCTTTAAACGTTAGCATTATATATATATATATATATAAATTATATAATATATAATATATAAAGATTTCACATAAACACGTGAAATAACAATCAATGATCAAACTACAATAAGAAAATGAGAAAACAAGACTAAGATCTTTCAACCGTAACAAGCGGTCATCGTCAGAGTCAAAAACCCAACTGATATATATATATAAATATATATTAGATTCAATAATATATCAACCGTTTGATAGAATAGGTGTGTTCTCTAATCAGGATTCGGTCAATTTTCTAAGATAAAAAAAATCAAACTCTCGTTGCCAACGTTTCGGTTTTATTTAAAAACCTTTTTCATAGGCATCTTCTCCATACACTCTTCTTATATCCTCATATAAAGATTTTATGAAGTATAAGAAGAGTGTAAGGAGAATATGCCTATGGAAAAGGTTTTAAACAAAACTGAAACGTCGTCAAGGAGAGTTTGATTTTTTATCCTAGAAAATTGACCAAATTCCTATTAGAGAACACACCTAGAGAAAATTTGAGTTTGTAAGTGTCTCTTTCTCTGTGTGTTGCTTTTCTTCTTTTTTGAGCTGATATATATATATATAAATAAAGATTTCACATAAACACGTAAAATACCAATCAATGATCAAACCACAATAAGAAAATGGGAAAACAAGACTAAGATCTTTCAACCGTAACAAGCGGTCTTCGTCAGAGTCAAAAACCCAACTGAAACACTAGATGCAGAGAACATCTGGTGAGGGGTTGAGAAGAGTGGGAGGGAAGAGTGGTATTTTAAAAGGGTGAAAGCGCAGGAAAGGACTAATGTCCAGAAAGGGATGTTTGGGGAAACAAAGGAGTACAGTAAGAAAATAGTATGTGGATTTTAACAACAACTGTAGTCTAAAAGAACACGTGACACTTATGAATGAACAGTGTCATGTGTTCATTCAGACTACATTTGTTGTAAAATCCACATAATATTTTTGTTTGTAAAATAATTTGTAATGTAATAGTTAGTTTTTCTGTTTCAAAATGTATACTTCTGTATATGAAAAAGGTTTTAAATAAAGACCGAAACGTTAGCATGAGAGTTTAATTTGAACCTGAAGAACTGACCGAGTCCCGATAAACTTTAGTTTTTGTATATAAATATATAAAAATATATATATATAACTTTATGTTTATACAAGGCACGACACAGAAAAGACATAAAGATTACAGAATGTAATATTCGTACTGTTGTTCGTATCAGAGGTAGTACAGTGAGTGATGACGTAAGTGGAGAGATCGTCCAGTCGAGCGTGAGTGTGGTGAATAGTTAGTGTGTATTATATACTATATGTACTTATATATTATGATATATGTGTGTGTGTTGTGTGTGTGTGTCTGTGTCCGTGTTGCGTGTAGCAGTGTAAGTGTGTGTTGTGTGTCAGTAAAATTGCTGTACGATGTGTGTGTTTTCTTATGTAACCTCCTAAATTTGAAAACGTATTTAATTTTATCAACCAGCTGTCAACCGGCATAGTAGAGTAAAAGTAGTTGATTTACAGTAAAATTGCTACGATGTTGTTCAATAAAGATACTGAAAGAAAATGGTAATAAACTATTAAAGAACTACTCCTTTTATTCAGAGGTTTTTTTATAATATATGTATGTAAACTGATATTAGGAGTTATGTAAATAATATATTCATATTCCTATATGATTTATGTAAGCGATTTATTCGAATTGATAATTGATTATTATTTAAATGCTGAACATAACTTCATTTATATTTAGTTATTTATATTAAACTCTGAGATTCTAATCCGATTAAACGATACAAACGCTAAAATTGGCTGGCCAGAGAAAGAACTTAATAGATTTCATTCTTAATATTATATTGCTCTTTGCCATGCATTTTCATAACAACCCATCTACTTGATATCAATATTAAATAAAGGATTTGCAGTTCTAGTATACTTATTTTTATTTTATATAAAATACATTAAACAATTTTCTTGGACCTTAAGCGAATGTACAGGTACATTTTTCTGCTTATTTTTGTGTCTCTTTAATTTATAAAGTTTTATTCCGCTAAACTTATTGATCACTACGACTCTTGAGGTATTTCATTTCTATTCTCAGCCAACGAGAGTTTGAATTTTGAACTTGGAAAATAGACGGAATCCTGAGTAAATAATAAACCTATTTTATCAAACGATGTATTCTTGAATTATATATATATATATAGGCTGGGTGCAGTTGTCAGGGAGTTTTTCCCTATACTTTCTTCCTCCTCCTGTACTTCTTCAGTCTTTAGTGAGGCACCTTCCATTTCCTATCGCAAACCTGCTAATCTTCAATCTATCTTCTCTCACATCTCTTCTCCTAAGCCTCCAAAAACTGCTGGTGGTATGGTTCAATGCGGACGTCGTGGATGTCTAACTTGTCCTATCATCAATCCTGTTCCTCCTTTACCTCCTTCCATAGTAAACGCACCTACCCTATCTCTCACAAGACCTCTTGTACCTCTGGTAACTGCGTTTTACCGTTGGATTGCACCCAGTGTGATTCTTTTTATGTGGGTTTGGCTTCCACCAAGCTAAGCCTGCGTATGAATAATCACAGGTCATCCGTTGGCAAACGCAGTGACCTTCCCGTTGCTACTCATGCCAGCTCTCACGGACTCAGTTTTAATGACTGTTTCCGTGTACAGGTCCTGAGGCAGATTGATCAAACTAATTCGAAAGTTACTCTGAGTGCTTCAGAAGAAGCACTTATTAGTCTTCTGGGCGGTAGATCGGCTCCTGGGCTTAACCTCAATCGTTGATTTTTTTTTCTTATTTTTTAGTTGTTATCAGCTTTTAATTTTATTTTAGTTAAATGTTTTCATTTTTTAATTTTTATTTGGCTTTTATCTCTGTATTTTCCCTGTCTACCTTTCCTCCGAAAGTTGGCTACCCTGTTTGAGTGCTTCAGTTCGAACGCCAAGTCAGTCGTTCTCAGCCTTTGGAGCGATTCACTTTTTTTCCTGAAGACGAGGACATCGAAATATAGTAGTGAGTTCAGTGATTTCCTTTCTATGTGTTCTTTTTAAATTCTAGTTTATATATATATATAATATATATATACTTTTTTTCGTTGGAAATACGATCCAAAACGGACAAATATAGTTCAATATAAACAAAGAAACATAGAGAAATCAGAAGAACACACTTACAGTCTCTAATTTTCGGTTTGAACCGTCTTCAGGAGAGATAAGAGAGGGAAACCAAGCGCACTGGATCAGAGACGGTTGGAGACCGATGGTTGGTCTCCAACCGTCTCTGATCCAGTGCGCTTGGTTTCCCTCTCTTATCTCTCCTGAAGACGGTTCAAACCGAAAATTAGAGACTGTAAGTGTGTTCTTCTGATTTCTCTATGTTTCTTTGTTTATTGAACTTATATATATATATATATATATATATATATATATAAATATATATATATATATATATATATATATGTCAACATCCAAATCACATTATGAAGTCAATAAAGACTATGATCCTTCAACTGTATCAAGAGGTTTCCGTCTGATACTCAACTCATTGCAGTTGAGGCTTCACTCTCAAATATGGTTGAAAGATGATACTCTTTTTTCTGATACCTTACTGCGGTTTAGTCAATGATTTTTGTTTTACAATGATTTTAAAAACAATGATTTTATGTTTTTGTTCTGAAATTTTGTTTTATACATATATATATATATATCAATCAATGGTCAAACCACTATAAAAAAATGCGAAAACAAGACTAAGATCTTTCAACCATAACAAGCAGTCTTCATCAGATTCAAAAACTCAACGAGTTTTCAGACTGGGTTTTTGACTCTTACGAAGACCGCTTGTTACGGTTGAAAGATCTTAGTTTTATTTTCCCATTTCATTTATGGTTTGATCATATATATATATATATATATATATATATATATACCACAATTAAAAGAAACGGTCCAGCGGACTTTTTTAAAATAAAATAAATTCAAAACGAAGGAAACACACAGAAAGACACAGACATAACTCACATCGATATTTCGACCATCGTCATCAGGAGGTGCGAAGAGCGAAGAGTCCCGCAGGAATACAGGGCGGTACTCAGTATATATATATATATATATATATATAATATGTTTATAGTTAAAGAATAGTAACTCACAGAGTAATGAAACACAGTTACTATCTCAATTTTTTGGAAAACCCCTCTTCAGGAGAAAAGAGAGAATAATGACCAAGCATGCTGTAAACGTAACCCAAATTTTTCAAAAATTTGAGTAAGTAAGTGTGTTTCTTTGCTATGAGTTACTCTTCTTCGATTTTGAACTGGTATTATGTCCAGTTTGGATCGTCTTTCTGTTTTTATACTGAATATATATGACTAGCTATACTTAAAACAAGCTATTGGAATAACAATTAAATGTCATTGTAGAATTATAACCTCAGGTGTATATAAATTAAGATGTAGGTAATGAATGTAATCAAATATATATTGGACAGATGGGAAGAACTCTAAAAATTAGATTCAAAGTACATCTTAAGGACTATTTAAATAATACGAATAAATCAAATTTTGCAAACCACCTGACTGAACACGGACATACACCTGACAGCTTAGAAAACACAATGCACTTACTACAGACAGGACAGAAAGGATAGAGGCTCAATATAACTGAACAGATAGAAATATATAAACATAAAAATGCTGGTAATAAATGAACAAACAAACCACCAAATCGATATTTTATGTAAACCATTAATAAAAATAAAAAGACGACTGGACAGACAGTATGACGAAGTAAAAATATATAAAAAAAAAACTAAAAATCAAAAATAAATAAATAAAATCAAAGTAATAATATCAGGATAGCAGTGGACTTCACAGAAATGTAACCCCCTTTATACCTGTAACAGCTCAGTAGGTTAGTTAGCTAGTTGCGATTGAAGATGGACAACGTCCGAAAGCGCTCCAACGACTCCAATATCATTTTACGAGGTATGACGGTTTGCCATATTAATAATATAAATGTATAATATCAGTTCAAATCGAATTGCTTTCTAATCTATGGTGAGGTTGATAATGAATATTAGAAGCAAGTTTTGATAATGAAGATTTCTAAAGAGTATTATCAATGATTTAAAGTCTCGACAGGATTTTGGGTGGAAGGAAATATGGATGGGGCAGAGTGTGGTTATCGGAGGCGCGAGATAGAAGGCGCGTTTGCAAGAGGAATACATAAAAAGTGAAGCGTGTTTGCGGTAGTTAGGTTAGGCTGGTTCTAACACAGAGAGCCTTAACAGAAGAGATAAGGGATGAGCAATGGACGATGCTCCAAATACCCAAACCACTTTTCACTCTAGAGAAAAACAATCAATACAACATCTTCCCCTCACTTCCTTGAATAAAATATTATCTGTTGCTTTTGGGAAATCTACGTTATACCTCACCTCCTCCCCCCCCCCACCCACCCACACACACACCCCCTTTATTTTATTTATCATTCCCCCAAAAATAAAGTGAAATATTGGTTTCAGTTAACCAAGAGAAAAAGATCGTAAATCGGGGCACCTAGCAGTATTCTACACTCATAAATTAGTGTTAACAGACAAGTCACAAACTTTGAATGCAAAATTGCTTCGCTTCAACCATACAAAAGTTATGAGTTATATATTAAATGTCACACACCAACTCCTTGCAACACTTGGCCAATTCAAATCATTTACAAAAACACATAGCAAATTCGAAATATTTAAAAAACCTTTACGATGCATCACTTATTTCAAACTGCTTCGTCATTCATCATTTCTTCTTGTTTTTTTTTTTGCTTGAACTATCAAAATATATCAATAATTGAAGCTCAATTAAAATATATTACTATTTATTCGGCAAAGAATATTCAATTGTTGCTTTAAGCTACCCAGAAGAAGGTTGTTTAATTTGATTTTCTTAGCTGTTTAAAATTATTCTAAAACTATGGAATCTTTCACTTATCAAATATAACATGTATGACTTAATATCATGCAATTGTTTTATATAAAAATATGGAAAACAATATTCAGTATTAGAAATTATTATCTACGATCTAGATTTTTCACAATTCAAGAAACATATTGTAATAATAAAAGTAAAATTTGGTCTTTTGCCTAACATAAAATATCTTGAGTAACGTTCAAATTTAACAAGGCTTAAATTGTTTTCTACAATTCATTAACTGTGCAATCTTGCTTGGTCTCACCTCCCGTAAAACAACCCCAGCAGAGCAAATGTTACCCGAAGAAGAACATAAAGTGTTCGAAACGCGTTGTTTAGTTTCTTGCAATAAACTTTTTGGTGTAGAGACTTAATACTTTTCTTAACATTTTCTACAATTCATAAATAATATATATTATATATATATATATATTGCTATAATGAGAATACAGTAGAACCTCCTAGTATGAGTGCCTCTTTGTACGAGTAATTTGCTCTCCTCGTAGCCATTCGTAAGAATGTTTGTCTCGTACAACGAGTAAAAATTCGTTGTACGAGTGACAGTCCTTCCTTACGCTTAGACGGTCTCCGTTTTAAGTTCAGTGCGTTAATGCTAAAACATTTATTGCATGCATATATTGTTGAAGTAATATTATTCATAGTATATATAGAGTATTGTTTATTTTTTTTTGAATTGCGCATGTCTGTTTAAATTGTTTTCATATTAATTTCAATATATGTTTCAATATAAATTTGTTTTGAACACCCATAAATGGCAATACGATCTCTATCTGGAAACGAATTAAACTCGAACTACGAGGTTCTGCCGTAAATTGATTTTTATTCAATTTTGACCAAGTTTCAAAATCTCCTGAGTTTATTTTTTGGGGTTTCCTTCTTTTTGATTAATTCTGTAGTCAGTCGCCTGTAACGGAAAGTGATTTGCGCCTAATAATTTGTGCATATAAAACACAATACAGACTTTATCAGATCTATGGCGCATATAGTAGTACCAGTAATAGTATGGTATATATAACAGATGAATAGTATGATAATGAATAACATTACGTAATAAAAATTGAATTTATTTTCCACTCCGTGATTTAAAACTACATTCTTGTTTTCAATATAACTATTAAAACTATGGATTCATTATCTTATAGGTCTTATAAAATAAATATTATCATAAAAAAAATCAAATTTTTAAATTAGACTACTGACCAGATATTTTCTAAACTGTACAAATACAACAAATGAGTTAAAAAAAAAATGACAAACAACACTATATTGATCACACCTTTAACTGGGACTATTTATAATAAAATTAAACAAATGAAAATATCGTAGATTGATGATAATTTAATTCACTTTTCGTTGAAACTGCAAGGAAAGAAGGTGTTTTAGATTTTAAGGATTAATATGTTTTTTCTTTTTTTTTTTGAAGCTTAACTTAAAGACTGGATTATTAAAACTATGTATGGTATAATCTACATTCAATTAGCATATTGTGAAAACATTTTAATATTTTTAGTTTGTTTAAAGAAGAAAATGTAATCCTAAAAACGTGAAACTCAACTTAGAATAATAACAATGAGCGCTACTTGTGCATAGTTGGATTAGTTTGAATTGAATTAAAAGAAAGTTATATTGAAATTCAACTGGAGAAAACTTATTTACTTTTATTATTTTCTTTAAAAAAAAAATTGAAATCGTTAAAAGTTAAACTTTTAAGGATATATTTAATTTATATTTGAATTGAATGGAACTTTAATATATTCAGGTATATTCAGGTAAATTCAGGTATTAGCTTTTTAGGCAGGGCTGTGGAGTCGGACCTATTATGGCCGACTCCGACTCCTTTATTTTGTAACAGCCTACTCCGACTCCAGCTCATATTTTATTATTAAAAAACAGTTGACGGGTGGCTAATAATAAGAATCAGTACTTTGAAGCTTTGGTGCAGCTCTAAACCAGACGGAGCATCCATAGGTCATAGCCGAACGACTAACCTCATTATAGACAAGGACCTTGACTGAGTCGACCGCCAGGAATGAAAGACTAATAAACATCTTATATTTAAGCATTTATATTATGTCTAAATACGACATTAAATAACGAAGAAGTTTGATATTATATTTACTTGTAACAAAGTAAAGACTGAACAAGCAAGGCCAGATATTTTGTATTAAACTAGACATTTTGTGTTCTATCATCAAATGTCCAATGTCCTTCTCTGGAGGAAAAAATTCTACTTGGACTAATTAATCATGTTTTATCATTTTATTTCATTTTCATGAACACAAGTAATAACTAGGTGAGGAGTCGGAGTCGGAGTCGGCTGATTTCTTCCGACTTCGACTCTCAGTCCTCTAGGTCGAAAATATGCCCGACTCCGGACTCCGACTCCACGACTCCAATTCCACGACTCCAACTCTGACTCGACGACTCCGACTCCCACTTCTCCAGGTCGAAAATATACCTGACTCCGACTCCGACTCCAACCTCTCAGCCCTGTTTTTTGAGGCCCAATTATCATTTGATCAGCACATTTGATTTTCTCGAACTTCAGATTACTCATTTCTGGCCTAGGGTAAACAAACCTGATTTGATTATTATGGATAGAGCAATATCTTCATGAGCCCTTTTAAGTTAGTCACACCTTTACCAAACAACTATAATCTTTGGATTCTTTGGATCTTTGGATTGGAAGACTGTATAGGATTCATTTGGACAGAAAGTGAAAGTTATTCACACCAAACTCTACTTTCAAATATCGATAAAAACAATGCCTTCTAACTCAAACTTTAACAATTATTAATTAGCTTTTCAGTCTAAACGTCTATTAACCCTTTGGTACGTGTAAAATTGTCAAACGACTTGTCAAAATGACGTTTGTCCAAAAAGTTTTTTGGTATAAACAGAAAAGTCGTTTGACAAAGTCTTTTTGAACAAAACGTCTCTTCAACAAGCCGTTTGATAATTCAAACTATAACAGCTTGAAAAAGTAACAGAGACAAAAAAAAACTCACTGCATATTTGATAATTACCGATTTGACTAGTTTTTTTTTTCAATTCATATTTGGAAGAAAAAACTATATTTCTTCTTATTTTCACTTACCATTCCGTAAGTATCATACCTCAGAAAATGTATCTATAAGAGCAATTCTATTATTTCTTCCAAGGAGTTAGATCAATCTTCTTTAACGGCTTTTCTGAAGGGATAAGTATTGTAACAAGCTTGGATTTTTCTTGGTGACTTAGAATCCATTCTATATATTCCCTTCAGTGGTTAGTTAAATGTTTCGAAAAACTTGTTTAACAGATAATTTTTATATCATACGCGAAATATAAAATGCTTTATATTTTAAGCCTTTGCAGAGTAAATGAACCATGTCATTTTGGACTATACTACTTTAGGCAAACTCTAGTTTATTGCTTGTGTGTGACATCAGACAGTATTTTTTCTTCTGACCTGCTGACATAAGATAGCCAATACAGCAAACATGGCTTGTATCAAAGAAAATGTTCATTTTTTACGATTTAATAATTTTTTTTAGAACTCTAATACCAAGTTGAGATCACAAATTGTTTGTCTAATTTTATTATTTCATTGATTCTCTTAATATTGTTGAAATTTTTTTTTTTTAGTACTCAGAGAGTCATTATTAGTTAAAATAAAAACAATAAATATCTTTGACGTGAAAACTCTAGAATTTTATAGTTGCAGGTCTGTTATATCACTGTTATATCATATAGAATGCCAAAATTATTTATTCATAAATCAATTTCTACGAGAATCTTCTCCATATGATGGCGGTGTTAATAGATAAATAGTGAAAATAAGAGCCATATTTAATTTATTACTGAACTTTTATCATCATTTCTAAACCAGAAAGTAGATTAAATGTATAGTTTTACTTCAGCACTCATAACATAGTTTCCACGAGATTGGTGTCTCCCCGCGTTACATGTATGATTAATAAAGTCATCATCCTAAGATTTCGTACAAGAAAATATTTCTTTTTTAAAAACGAAAAGTGATCTGTCCAATCACTGAACACTATAATGGAACAGTATTTTCACATGAACGAACATAAAATGAATGACACTAAACGACTATTAATAATCACTGAAGATGATTTTAATACCTGTGATACCTGATATTAAGTTACTTATAGTAAATTTGAGTGTTGGCCACTTCAGATTTTTCTTCTTTTAAAAAATAAAATAAATCAGCAAGAAGTTTGTCGATGTGAAATCAGCTAGTAAGTCTAATTAAGTGTCTTTAAGCGAAGAATTGTTGTTGGTTTATACCGACATACAACTCATGACTATGCAGTCTCGAGTATTTAGATTTGCATATGTCGTCTTTATCATCTACATTTAGTATATATTTTGTAATACATCATGAAGCATTGCTTGCAAAAGATATCTTTAACTACGAAACTTTTGAATGAGTTAGTCTTGTATCACGATATTATATACAAGAATAACTGAACAGTGTTTTAACTCGGTACTATATATATATAATATATATATATATATAAATATATATATATATATATATATATATAATATATATATATATATATAATATATTATATATATATAAAAATTTAAATTACACAAAGCACGACACAGAAAAGAGAATACAAAGAAAACTTACAGAATTCAATATTTCGAACTGTTGTTCGTCATCAGGAGAGTAGACTAGTAGAGAGACGAAGTGAGAGTGATTTCGAACTGTTGTTCGTCATCAGGAGAGTAGACTAGTAGAGGGACGAAGTGAGAGAGATCTCCCCACGTCGAAGAACGGAGCGCGAATGAAGAAATAAAGAGTCAACCGAAGAGAGCAGCACTAGCGTAAAAAAGGAGCTAGGCACTAAACGTCGGAGAACGGAGAAAGCAAAAACAATAGATAAAATTATAAAATTAAAAATTATAAAAAAGGAAATAATAAAAAAAAAATAAATAAATAAATAAAATGAAAAAAAAAATATATATATAATAAAAAAAGGGGGAAAAATATATATATATATAATAATAAAATAAA